>JAUJYS010003081.1:0-13655 GCA_033995665.1 Melogona broelemanni | reverse complement strand
AGTCCAGAGCTTAGGGGTGGATCCTGCAAGTCTGGCTATTTTCCAGCTGCCTTCGCCTTTCCTCCCCTTCCCTGCCCTTCACATATGTGAGGGGCAGGGAAGAGACACGAGGGTGCAGAAAATCCTGTAGTGCACTAGGCGCTACGGTGATTTTATAAAAAAAAAATAAAAAAAATATGGTTAATTCGTGATAATTACCCGTGATCGCTAGAAATATCGTTTCAGCATTTTATAAACGTGGCATATTTTTCATTTATTATTATTTTTTTTATTCCTGATCACTGTAGTGAGTACTACAGGAAGTTATTGTACCCCTCGTGTTTCTGTGGCAATGTGAGAGGGGCACATTTCAGTACCACAGGATCGAATAAACGAAAGCCTGTGCCGGAATCGAACCCGGGTCCACCCGCTGAGTAGACTGTGACTGAGCCACTGGGAGCCGATTTTATTTCAGCTCTACGTGTAAATGGTTCATTTAGGACACGTATTTGTTTCGACTAATTTTTAAGTCTTATTTATTTATTTAGAAGCAAGTTGTGTCTTTATTTTTTAAATTAAATATGTCATTTGAGCCAGGAATAATTTATTCATTTTTATTAACACGATTGGAGTCGAATGGATTATTGAAAAATATCGACTCTTCAATAATTGCGCTGTGCCATGATAGACAATAGCGTCTCGGTAGAATAAAGCGATTCGATTTTATTAGACATCCAGATCGCGTCGCCACATGCATCGACCATGTGTAGTGGTAGTTTGGCATGGCGAGTTTATCAGGCAACTCCTGGTACAATTTTATTTCGCGGTTCCTCCATTTTTCTTCACATTTTATTGCACTAGCTTTATGATGCATGGATCTGCCCATCAATCCGCATTTCTTCACCTGTCGCGCTATCGATTAACCGTATGCGAAATTGTGTGTACACGTGTTCGCCAATGTTGTAGTTCCACGTCTTCCAATGAACTGCGCACAATGGGCGCGGTCGGCCTGCCACCTAGCGGCAACCAAGGCGAACTAACCCTGGTAGTTAAAAAACATGATATTGCTTATTTCAATAGCAAAAGGCGCTATGTTTGCAGATTATGAAAAATAAATTATTTGTGTGTGATTTTGTTCTTAGTACCGCATAATGATTTTTTAACTTAATAAATTAACTGAAATGAAACATTGTTATTCAGAAGTGTTGTTTTTATGTAATTGTGTAGATTGATGATTGATCACCATCTGCATTTTATTCTCTGATTTCTTTCCCTTTCCTCTGACATTTATCCTGTTTGAATAGATAAGAATTGCAGAAGGTTGTTCGTTTTTTTAGTATACTTCACGGACGATATTTTCCTAAACAAATATTGACTGTCCTTTAGACGTGATGGATTAGATATAGAACGTGAAAAATATATTCTTTTTTTTCTTCTGTATCACGTCGTCTGATGTCAATTTAGGGACTTGCGAGAAACACGGAATCTGCATTATGGTCGCCAGTTGCGTTTGACGTGGCTTTTCACGTGCATCGACACAATGCCCGGATGTTGATACGCGTATTGAATATAAACTATTCGTTTTATTGCGCTTCGGGAATGTCGAACAAAATTAGCATGTTTGTTAAACAGACACATTGGTTATTTTTTCGGATTTCAAAATGGCATTGGCAGAAAAAGAAATAATTTTATATTTTCGCGTCTTTCGTTGGCTGAGCTACACGTTTGACTAGTCGCTAGTCTCCGTGTCTCTAAATGCAGCTGGTGCTTTCAGTAATTAATTGTGCTGCTGGCTCGTTGGGCTCCACGTTTACGTTAGTATTATTCGTATTATATTTGATCTACCTTGAATTCGAGCGACTTCGAAACTCTTTAGGATAATGTGGCAGTTATAAGCATTTTCATTTGGAATATCAGAAGGCTGGTAAAATAGTATGCTAAAGATTAATTAAATATCCGAAGAGAATATTTCGACAGAGCCTAGGATTATTATAAAAATTATAATTATAATAATAATTATACAGCTCCCAAATCGTTTTTTATTTAGGAACTTTTTGTTTTGTGAAAATAAAATTATTAAAAAAAAAGAATGAACAATTCGATTTACAAATTGATATTGAAAAAAACTAAATGAGTTATTAACAACTTTTGTGTTTGTGAAAATGAATTTTTTTTTTTAAATGTGCAATGTGACTCACAAATTGATGTTGAAGAAACTCTTTTTTTTTATTGACATCAACGTGTGAATTATAGGATGGGATAAAAAGATGAATACAATAACGATAGAAAAAAAGAAAAAGTGTATCTTCATACGCAATTTTTATGTGCCCTCGCGTTGCTGCGGCAATAAATGAATCGAAAAACATTTTATATTTTTCATAACTAATTGGCATTTGTCGAAATAAATTTTTCTCGCCAAAATTCCCAATTAAGTTTGTATTTCCTAATAGCAGTCTTTTCTGTGGTCTGAGAGGCAACGCGATTTATCCAATTTTAATGCCATTGAACAAAGATAGCAAGTTTCTTGCAAAGGTCGGGCCTTTCCCGTTCTACCAACATCCATAGTTTGTCAACGTCGCCAGAAGCGTGGCTTTTAAATGTCGCTGCTACTTCGCCTAAATCCGGTCCCAACTGCAGTCATTATTTGTTTACTCGGTATCCAATACGTGCTTCGCTTTAACGAGCAAAGATTAGCATCTGCATAAGTTTGCTCTTCACTTTTTCGTAAGTCGATGACGGCGGCATTTCTGACTTTTTACCTCCTCCTCCTCCTTCTCACCCTATCTGTGCACAATTTTCATTACTAGAGGATGCCATACAGCAACCGAGTTAAGCTGTCCCTCCCCTGTACCAAAAGTTTGAAAATGAAATAATCTTGAAACATAAATTCATGCATTCATGCATTTATCATACGTGCATATATTTTTAAAAGCAAAAGGAGAAAATTGAATTATCTGAATTTTGAGCTCGTTTTGAGTTAATCAATATGGGAATAAACTTTGCCGAAATAACAGCACACCGCAATTTTATTCATCTAGGGAACCAAGCTATATAGTCCAATATTATGTAACGTGGTTTTTTTTAAATGTTCAAATTTTGATTATTTTTGACTTTTAACTTTTCTGAAAAAAAATATACAATATGGGTAATTGGCTTTCAAACAAATCATGGTTTGAAATTTAAAAACAAAGTACATTATGATTCGTGATTTAAAAAAAAACAACAACATAATTTGTGATAAAAAATACACAAATTATGATTTTTTAAAAATTCATTGTTTTTTCTGATCCTTATGTTAGTTTAGCCTGTACACTTGGTGGTTCCTTTTTAAATTATTAAGAGAAAAATGAAATCAATTAAATGTTAAAGCTGTTAAGATGTTAAAGCGAATTTAAACTGTACAGATGAGTATGGGTGCTATTGTTGGTTAGGGTGGGTTTTGGTATAACTGCCCAAGCTCTAGCCACTGCTACCTAGACATGGCTGGCGTCGACTTTTATGAGTGGTTGTTAGATAGACGAGTACCGATATACTATAATAACGGGTACTTTTCCGTGAGCGCTCTCCGAAAGTCATTTGACGCCTCAATTTGTAATAAGCTATAGACAATTACCCAGGACCACCGATGAAATTGCATTTTCTTCCCTCTATCGTCATTTTCCAATTGTCCCAGATACCGCGCACAGGGATAGAAAAAAAAGTACAGATTGGCGGCTACAAATGCTCTGTATATAGCTGGTGATCACCTTTATCAATAGACGAGATGTTGAGAATGTAGTTCGTCCATACGTCTACGAGGAAAAAAGGAAGTAACTGAAACATATATTTGCGCCTAGTTATTTCCATGTTATGAAAATGTGCCTTTCCATAAATGTTCTTTCTAGAGGATTGGGGGGGGGTGGTACAAAATCTCCTGCGGTGTTATTCAATGCAGTAAATTAAATAAAAAATATCGGGCGAGACAACAAAAAAGGAAAACAAGGTCTTTTGGGCAACGCCATCTATTGAGCTTTGAACGTATCAAGTATATTATCAAAATATTTTTTGCTTATATTTTTTTCCAAATGTTTAATGGCTTTTTTTTTTTTTTTTGTCCTTATGCAGTTGCCGTGGCTCAGCTGGAGCCGGACTCTGAGAACCGTCTGCTGGTCATGCCCAGTTCTCAGGTACAAGAAAAGGCCATCAATACTAGCATCCTACTGACGTGCAAGCCGGACGTTGCCGACGTCAAGCTGCTCAAAAACCTGCGATGGCTCGGACCCGACAATAAGGAGATACGTAACGACGTGAGGTGAGATGAACATATTTTTGTCACTCCATTAAATGACGGCGTCCACATGTTGTAAAATTTGAAAAAATTCTGACGAAAACCGATTTGTTATGTTTATCGAATATGTTTCATTCCAAATCAAAATTTTCTTTTCAATTACTTTTCATAGGGTTCATGTGTTTCTAATATGTTAAATACTATGCGTCATCTTTGACACTTTTTGTCTCTCGATTTCATCATGCACTGTCATCATATCTGAAGAACAGAATCCCACCCAAACGCATTGTTAGCGTGCATTTATTTCATGTAGCAACATGTCATCGTCCTTGGTTGTAGGTCCTTAGCTGCAATTCGATTTAGCGTTTCTTTGAATTGTCAGCGACACCCATGCAAACAGAAAAAGACTGCATATTTTCCGCAAGCGTAAAAAACATATTGGCATTTCATAGCTGATATTGATTTATTTTTTGTATAATACTTTCAGAGTGCTGCGGGACGTGTAATTTAATTGCTAATGTCATCACGTAAAATTTTGTCGTGATGGCAACAGCCGTGCGGAAAATTATTCTTAGCTTTTTATGGATAAAGTTTCTATAACGAAGTACGCCTCTCCACCCCGCCCCCCCCCTCTTCACCTTCCTGTGGAGAAAACTCTATGGATAACGGAACGCACTGTGAGGTAGAACGATCAGCAGATATTAGGGAAACCAGCATTCTAAATAATGCATGGTTGGCTTAAGTTCGCGCTCATGATACGATATACGATTGTATCGGTTATTATCATCGGAGACAAGGATGCAATGAGATTTTGAGAGATACAGAATCTCCTAGATCTTCACTAAAAAAAATTAAGTAATAAGGTTGCCACCGAAAGTATCTCAATTGTATTTTATCAATCAACGATCGTCATCACTCAAGACTGAAGTGAATATCACAACAAAGTTGTGAAGGGGCACATTTTCACCAATACTTAAGGATCTAATAACGAAAGCCCGAGTCGGGAATCGAACCCGGGATCGCCGCACGCATGGTGGATGCTCTATCACGGAGCTGCGACGAACGTTTAAAATAACTAAACTAAAATAATCCAGATTTGATTTACTGTTTACAAGTTGAATGATGCAAAGCTGTCATAAAACATGTATCAGGTTTGATATTTTTTTTAAATCAATTTTTAAATAACAGAATAAAAATAAATAATAACCTCACCACATTTTTTAACCATCTGCTACATAATCCCCGGAAAGGCAAAATTTCACTGCACCCTGATAGTTGGCAAACCTACGCACAATGAAGGCAGCAGTGATTGCCCGCAGATGGGGGGCAGCAATGCATATTAGCGAAACCAAATACTGGGTTCTCGAGCAATGCGATTCTGTAGAGAGGCAAAGAAAAATTCCACATTTTATGGTAATGTTATTTTATAAATTAGCAGGTACGTCTATGAAATGTTAGTCTACTACGTATGACACACGATTCCGTTCACACAATCAGTCATAGATCACCACAAAAAAGTTAACCGTGTGTGTTTGTGCGTGTGTACTATGTGTTTGTCGTCTCATCCACAAATGCACCCAACTCTTACGGGTCACCTGGAAGAAAATAATACTTAGTTATACAGTCTGGTGGGCGGAAGTACGAACCGGATTGACCTGACAGTGTCGCGGGGCTCACGAGGATCCGTGATAGTGACGTGAACTGCGTGTACGATTATCGAGAGAGTGTGTGAGAGAGAGAGGGCTGCGTGCGCCAATTCCAATTACGCCACGCGATGATTGATGACGACTGCCCCAGGTGGATATAGTTTTGTGATCGCGAGCGACCGGAGCGTCCCCTGGTGGTCGATCACGTGACTAGAGTGCCTTAATCGCGTTAGACGTCGGGCCGCTATTTAGATCAGGTTTGCGGAGTATGAGAAAGAGACAGAGCGAGAGAGGCGAAATCATTATAGGGGGGCGTGGCAGGGCGATAGACATTTGTATTCTCGGGTCTCGTGTGTCAGTTGTCTGTTCCTGAGGATGATTATTTGCCGTTTGGGGAGTTTGGGTTGTCGTTGTTTTAGATGGGGGAGGGGAGGATTGGCTCGTTGAGATAGCCGGCGGGACGAAGGGCGAATATTAAGGAGGCGAATGTCGTCTATTCCATGTCCATGTGTTTTTGTCACTGTGTTGGTGTTGTGGTCATCATTGATTAATCTGTTGTCGTTTTTGACAGACACGCGTTACTTAGCAGCAGCTGGGCCTCGTCGACCCCGCGAAAGGTCACGTGTCAAATTGCCCCCCGAACGTAACCGTAACCCCTCCGCTCCCGATTAACCGGAAATCCTTCGGAAATTCTCTCGCTTAAGCGACCAGTTATATCGTGCCTTTGATGTGCAAGGCAGGAGAAACAAAGTGCTATTTTTATTTGTTTTAGCCAATCTGCCCATGCGCTATATACTTGTACATCCATTTTAGCTACTGTTACAAGTTTTTTTAGCCATTTGCTTCACCTACGTTTTGCATAATATTCCTTCGTTACATTTTTGGCTATCTTTTTTTTGCCAAATATGTACCCGTACTAGTTATTGTGAGACAGATTCTCGAATCTCCAAGTATTCGTTGAATAATATGACTTTAAATATTCATTAAATGTCGAATTCTGTCTCCCGGGATATTTTTCAAAAATTATCTTAGTTACTAAGAATGGTTAATCGTTTTACAATTGTGTTTAAACAACCCCTTTAGTAATCTAAACAAACTCAAGTTCAACGTGGACATTAAATGATGCGATACTTTTGTTTTCAGAATTTAATAGCTCCAAATGTTTGTTGAAATTGACCGTCGTATTTCATCCTAGCCAGACACACAGAATGTTATACTGACTCTTCTTTTCTACATAATATACCTATCCACTGGCCTGCAAAACGAATCCTACAACACTGCATTTTTGACCGATTTACTTGCGTTTTCATTTTTTTGCATTATTCGTGTGAAGTGACGTGAATTTTCATTATTATTCTTTGTGGTTTGTCGTTAATCGTTTTTTTTTGTGGTGTGTGTGTGTGTGTGTGACATATTTTTTTGATGTGCGTGTGTGCGTGTGACACTTGAGTATAAAGAATGCTGGCTTTAACTAAACTCGCTGACCAGAATAACTAGCCGGCTTACTGTCCGTGGTTCCAGCGATTTGGGGGAAATATCTTGTGCATATTGATATACAGTACTATATATTCTTGTAGTTCAATACCAAAAAGCTTACAAGCGGAAATATAATGGCCGAATAGTTTATTGCATTAATTTTTTTTAATGCGGGGTGAAAATGCGTACGCTGCGATTGATATTTTTTAATACATTGGATTGATAGTTCCAATATACAAAAATTATAATAATGAACACACAAATTTATCCGCCCTATAGGTGTTCTCCTTACGTGTATACTGAATGGTCATACCTTTCATATATATCTATACATTGATATCACTTTGTCCCGAAATCCCAACCATCACCACCACTACCACTACCACCCACACCACTTCAAATGCACTGCCCCTCGTTTATTTTTGTGTTGACGTTTTTGTCTATGTTCACCTTTTTTTTTGTCGTCCATTATTTTTATTTTTTCTGCTATACATCTCACTTGGCCACCATGTTCTTTCTTCTCCCAACGCCACCATAAGCGAAGGATTCAAGGCAAGGTAATCGACTGTTAAAAAAATGTGGTTTCTTCCTTTGGCCTTCCTCCCCTTCCCCGTCCTCATCCAACAACCCCACCTCGTGGCGAATTCGGATATAACCTGCGCCGCGTTGAGTACCAACCGGTAGTTTTACTTCAATTTCGAGAAAGAAAATCGGTAGTTTTATTTAAATTTCGATAAAAATAAATCAGTGGTTTTACTTCAATTTTGACAAAAGAAAATGAAATCTTCGATTAATCGATTTTTTTATTTCGGTTTGAATCGATTTTTTTAAATTGATTTATTAAATGGTCGTTTCGGAATAATTAGTTAAAATATACATTTTTTTATCTTTATGGTTGAGAAATGGTGACTGACTCAAAGAGCTCAAGTAATATCTGAAAATTCGCCCTCCACAGTTTATTATTAGCTCCACCACAAAATAATGACCAAATGTTGAGTTTGGTGGTGTACCTCTGTGGCTATTTCCCTTCATACACGATAACACTATCTTTGGTACCATTTTTTCTACGATAGTTACTAACAAAAACCATTTTTTGACGCTTCCATGCCAAAAAAACGTTGCATCCGCTTATTGGTCTATAGATTTTTTGTTTCTTTTAATCGCTTCTGACGGGCAGTTGGTTCGCACACTTTGCATGACCGGGTTATCCAGCTATTTTTCTACGCATGTTTGTTCTATGCATTTTATGGCAGTGTTTTTCTGCCAATGAGTATGAGAAGAATTGTGGTCTGCGCTGTATGTCGGTTACTCTATATATCAGCTTTCTATAGCTTTTATCGCTTTGTATTCTTTTCACTGATTCCTGGAGGACTTGGAGCGGCAAGCATCGCTGACCGATGTACCTTTTATTGATTGTGGTGACTTTTGCCGTTGGCTCTACGATTTCACCATTTGTGCAACGAAAGCTGTTCTATTAATTTATTTGTTCGACGATAATAGTGCGATTGAGGTGACATTTTCTGTGGTGAACATAGAAAAGATACGTTATTTAACCAAGTTCGAGTTGTATGCTGCTTTTCTGTGGAGGCGAAATACATGCGAGTATTTCTCAAAAACTGAAATCATTTAACTCATGTGACTACAGGTGCAGTCTGTAAGTAGGAGCGTATGAAAAAGGCTTACAAAATAATTCACATCTCACAGTAATGTATGTCTATTGAAAAAAAGGATGAGGAATTTATATATTTAAAGGTTGCTGTTCAAATTTTTTTGCATCATTTTACCGTGACAATTTTTTTCCTCATTTGCTTGGTTGGTAGCGAAAAGCTAAACCGAAAATTAGAAACGAATAAATACCTAAGTTACAACAAATATATTTGTATTAAGGTTAATATTATGAATTGCGCATTTATCAATATTTTGGTTAGCTATTTATTTTTTCGTTTGTTCAGGTTTCCTGCACGTTCACTTTTAGGAATGTGCTTACATAATTTGATCGGCGTTTTAATTAGTGCTACCATATTATTTGTGCACTGATTCCAAATGTCCTAGTTTCACTCTCGATGGAAATGAAAATTTTATTACATTTTTCTTGCATTAGTCGGATAAGTAATAATCCAGTGGCTCCCTTTATAATTTTAGCAGCGGTCCTTTTCATTTCAATGAGTTGGAAATATCGCTGCAGGTTCGGCGACCTTGCTTCTTGGCAACAGTGATTAATGAGAAAAATAGAAGGGTGTGATTTTATTACCCACTCCTAACCATGGTTACGACGTCAATTTAATTCATAAAAAATATTGTAATTTCAAAACTCACATTTCCACATTAATATTAAAATGTGAAGTCATTGTTGGAAATTAAGTTCTAAGCGAAATCGAAATGTTTTAGAATGATACTAGACATGCGCTCCAACACTTTCAATCATTATATTGAAAATACAAATTTGAAACACTAGTACACGACTATTACTTTCGGTAAATGCAAGAGTAGTAAGAAAAAAACAATTTATCTGTAGACATTAGTTAGCCATATTGATATTAGAAACTGAAAACTGTAGTTAGACAAATGTTTGCATCTTCCTGTAGCAGCATGATGTAGTCAAAGAAGGGATGACTTGGGGGTCGTAGCATTCTAATCGGCCTAGATACTAACCGTTCTTTCGTCTTTAAATTGTTTTATCTCGTGTATGTTCTCAATATTGTTCATGGCGGTGGAAATATGTTTTTCTCCCCTTCTTCATTTCTAGGGCTGGTTGTCGATATGAGACATTTGCTGCTGGTGCCGTTGCCTGTTCAAAATTTAATGTTCCTCATGAATACAATAGTTTTCATTTTTATATCAGTTTGCGGCGGGGGCATTTTTGGTTTCAATTTTTCTCCTTCACGTTCGCTTTCGTGTGTAGACTTTACTTGCCCGGGGGCGTCGGTAATTTGAACTAAGCGAATACTTGTCTGGCTTCTCGTAGGAAATATACGGAAGAGCTGGGTCACGGCAACCGGGGACTGATTATCAAGACTCTAGAGAAGACCGATAGTGGCGTGTACAAGTGCGTCGCCAGCTACGACGAATCACCACTGGAGGTGTCCGTGGAGATCAAGTCATACGGTTGGTTGGCTATTTTCTTCCGGAGGTTGATTTGAACTTTATAAAAAATCTGATATTATTGTTTTATGTTCATTTAATTTTTTTTTATCACAATTGTTTCAAAAAATGTTTGTATTGTTGTTAGTTATTTTGTTATGTTACCGGCATTTTTTTCCAAATTATTCCATAGGCCCCCCCACCCGGGGCTGCTCGCGGGTACAAATTGAAATTGAAATTGAAATATTTTCTGTCTAAAATTATAATGAATTAAGTAACAACCGTTATTAAAGAAGAAATTCAAATGTATCAAAATTGGTGTCCTTTGTATTAAAGTAATTGTACAATTACTTTAATACAAAGGACAATGTGTTAAATCATTCATTATCAATCATCCAATCGACGATTAAACGCGTATTAAAAGTACACGTTTAAATCAGCGGCGATTGAGATTATGTAAATTTGCTTAGTAAAATTATAATTAGTGTTTAAAAAAATTTGATCAACTTATTAAAAAAAATGTATTATGAAATGAAACTGTCTTTCATTGTCGATAAATTATATAATTCCGTTAATTTTTTTTTCCTAACCAGTCGATATCACGTGGGATGACTGTCCGATGCAACAATACCCCGTTGCGAATGGTGAGGGTCTCATCAAGTGCAAGGTGTATGCCGACCCGCAACCAGACATCTATTGGTACAAGAACGAAAATCAATTCAAACCAGGTAATCGAGTTGTTTTATGTCTTATTTTTCTCATCTGTCGGGACTCTTACTTTTTTAGAAGGTACAAATCATGATTGTAAATAGTTTAAACAAGTTTTTTCTGTTTACTTGTCAGTTATGATGATGATGTTTTAAACTGTAATCGAAGTTGAAATGGTTCAACCCACAATGTCATGTTATGCCCTATTTGCGGGTTTGAGGTTGGGCGCGCCATCTGTTGTGCAATAAGTGCAACCGAGTTCAATAAGTACAATTGAGATCCGGAACTCTCGGAGTGCGTTTGAACATTGAGGTTTTTTCTCGGCTGCTTAGAAGCGAGATATGAACTTTTTTGTCCAAATTGCCCATCCCGTGATCGCACATCATCATGTGTGAACGGATTTAAATATCCTAACTATTTGAAATTTATCCCCATTTCGAGATGGTTGCGTTAACCTTTAGAATGACTATTTGTCTCAGAGAAATGGTATTTTTTAGTTAGGAGTTAAAACGCTCCCCTCTCGTGAATGTTTTGAAATTTCTAATTGTAGCGACGTTGACAATAACATGGCAGCGTGCACAGCGAAATAGTCGACATAATGCTGCATTCGATTATGTTAATTAAACGGACATTAAAATTTCTTTGCTCTTTTTGCAATTGATTTTTTATTGGCCTGATATCAGTCTACTGTGGCTTGGAAACTAAAAAGGTTTGTTTTTCGGTCGATATCGGATTGTTCGTTTTTTACAAGTGACGTGTAGTGACTGAAAACAATCACTGGTTTAAGATTTAGATTTAGATGGGGTAATTGCCGCGCCGTAGCATTATGGCAATATGTGGGAATACATGGTATTTAACTTTTTGTTCAGGAGGCCTACCAGGCCCCACAGGGAGCGACCTGGTAATTTGGAATTTGGCCTAGTCTAGTCTTCTGACCTAGGTAGGGATCTTTAACGAGTATTTGACAACGTACAGTCACGGGTCTCACGGCTTTACATCCATTCCGAAGGATGGTATTTTTCTCTCCCGAAAAATTCGTGAGGCTGGGATCCGAAACGCGATCACGACAGTAGGCGAGTACGCACACCACTACACTACCGAGACCTCCGAGTTTTGACCCTTAATGGTGCTGGTCGAAATGGTCCTTCAAATACAGTATTTCGGTTTTATGTTATTTTCTAAGATGATCGCTGCCGAGTGGACGCTGAAGGAATTCGATGCAACCCCATCACAGAAGAAGACGACGGAGTCTACTCATGCCGTGCCCGGGTTTCGGTCACCGGTCGGGTCGGGGACCGAACCATTTCGGTCAAAGTTCACAGTGAGTTTTTATTCGCCTTTCTCCACTGCCGACTACGCTCAACTAGCTTGAATCAAGAAGATTTAGTTTAAATAATCAGTTTGTTGGCATTTCGTCTGCTTGGACCAGTAAAAATACCATGGAGAATTTCGCGGTCAGATTGACAATCAAGTTGAGAAATTCACGGTCAGGTTTTTGAGCCCGTGAAAAATAAAAATAAATTTGAGAAATTTGTGCTTTACTGTAAAATATGTTCTTCTGTGTCCGTCATAGCCAAACCGTCCATCGAGAGCCTGGAAAACCAGTACGAAGCCGTTGAAGACGAATCGCTGAATCTGGTATGTGGTGCCACCGGAAATCCGCCGCCGACCTACACCTGGCTGGACAACGTAAGTAGAACCCGAAAACAACTTAGCGAATTGTTTGTAGACATCTGCGCATCATTACGTTTTTTTTTTGGTGTCACGTCATGCTTTTGTCATGAAAAAGTCGAAAGCAACATGGTGAATGTGTTGTTTATCTGTGGATTTAAAAAAAAATCTATCACTGTCGATTTCATTCACGCTACCAGAACGAAGAAGATTTTAAGAATCAGGATGGCTACGACGTGAACGAAATCGAGGGAACGCTGGTCATCCACAAGCTCAAGTCCAGCGATGCCGGGGTCATCACCTGTCTGGCCAGAAACGCCGCCGGCGAGGCTCGCAAGGACGTCACCGTCTTGGTTATCGGTAAGCAATTGGGGTGATTCGCCTTTTGGTAGCCACTCTTTAAGAAATCTTTCGTGTCTTCTTATAGAAATAAAATTGAAAGTTCTTAAGAAAAAATGTAACAGCGAAGAGTTCACTAACTTGACGACCGTACGAACGAATTGTCTTCAACTCAACGTTGTCTTGTTTTCATCGCAGTGAAACCCCAGATCCAGAGGTTCGAGAACTTGATCGCCACCGAGGAAAACAACGCCCTGCTCGAATGCATTGTCTGGGCCGAGCCGCCTCCCAAGGTCACCTTCGTCAACGAGGGAACCGGGAACGAGTACACCGCCGACTACGTTGCCACCGTATGTTTGAAACGATCGACCCGACGCCTCCGTCGCAATTATCTCGTGACTGACGTGGAACGTCGAGAGATAATGACATTTTTTATTTGTATATAGGATGGCAACATCAAGTTTATCGATTTCGTGGAGACGGACCTG
>JAUJYS010003080.1:0-13656 GCA_033995665.1 Melogona broelemanni | reverse complement strand
TTAGGGGTGGATCCTGCAGCCTGGCTATACCAGCTGCCATTCCCCTTCCCTGCCCCTCACATATTGCCATAGCGTCACGAAGGGTAGTAATCCGGTAGTGATTAGCATTACGGTGATTTAAAAAAAATCTGTGAATCTGCAAATTTGTAAAAAAAAAAGTGCTTAATAATTAAGCTTCGAATTAAAGGATAGAAATTCGTTGAAGTAATTTTCATAATTATTCTTCAGAACCTGTCTTATCTTCCCTAGAATTTTTTATAGGATTGCTGTTAATTAAATATGTATGAAATAACGGTGTCTGCAGTTTTGTCTTTGGTGGTGCGCTAGTACCGCTACTTATAAGCCGCCATCAGCTTCAAGAGTTGATAACGTGAAGCGCGCTGATTCGCTCTGTTGGCAATGCTGCAACCTCCCCTCCTCCTCCAACAGTGTATGTGGAAGCAGACAACTGGACGGGATACGGCTTCACATATATTTATTCATTACGCGCGGAGGCCAACAATTATGCAAGCTTTGTGCAGATTAGCATATTTTAACTTCCGAACGGATAGCTTTCTTTGTTTGAGTACCGTAATAGTCGCTTTGTTACCGTTGTAGCTTCCCCTCTCCCCCTTCCCCTTTCTCCACGAAATATCTCCTCAATTTTGTGTGACGCTGAAATTTAAAGCGTGCCAAGCTCGCCTACGTGCATGACGAGTCGGGGATAGTTCGTAAGAAAGTTATTTTCACCTGTGTAAACGCGAGCGGAAATTTTTCAAAGAGATTCATGGTTAGAGCCGAACGGTGGTAACTGCAATTGTAACCGCGATTGGATCACATTTTGACAAGAAGTACAGTGTGATGTCACCTGGAGACGTCACCAGAAAAAGTGTGACGTTTCCAGTAAACCCAGCGGCTGGCGCAGTATATTTCATACAAAATCAGTTCACTCGTGACAGAGTATCGTAATAGAAGTGCATTCTAAAAGTTCACACTGGATGACTGATCCGAAAAGAAACGGGGTGCATTATTAATTTGTTAGAGGCACAGTGCAAATATATATATGGCTAGCACGTGGGTTTCCCAGATGACGCGTTCACCAGGTGTTCTAAAGCTAATTTCACAAAAATGCTCGCATAGGCGAACCTTGTACATCTAATAACCTTGGAATTTGAGAAACACCGTGCTAGTCATTGATAGCATTTTTTTTCTTCTACAAATCACCGTAGTGTCTAGCGCACTACAGGATTACTTTGGAATTTTTGATAGTATCGATTTGATATTTTGATAGTATCGATAGTATTTGATGATTGAAATTTGATAGTATTGATACCAAATTAAATAATCGAATTAATTAATTAATCGCCACCAGAGGACACCGACAATTGCGAAACCCCAATCAGAATCTCGATTTCGTTTGAACTTCCCCACCCTTCCCCCCTCCCTCCTGTGCTAGCAGACCGCCTCCGAGTCTTCATGTCCCCCACGGGGGCTTATCGTCTGAGCTCGAGCTGCCTGAAGAACCCCGGCAATCCTCTGTCGTTATCGGTTATGTTCGGCTCGGATTATTTCATTGTATTAGTTTAGTTATTCGTTGCGTTGTATGTATATATACAGAGAGTCCCGTCGCACCGCGGACATTCCTCCCACGTACATCGACATACACGGTGGGCGGGCGCTCGCGTTGCATAATCACGATTTCGTTTTGGTTCGACTAAACATTTCACGGCTATTTTCCCCCAAATTAAATGTTCAACCCGAATTATTCGTGAGTTTTGTACCCGGCGGCACACTCGCATGAGAAAAATGTACAAACGCGAATTTTGTCTGGCTAGAGTAGCGTGAACGAGATAATCCCCGTGATGGGTATTACGCTGGTGTAGATGCTTTCGTTACCGAACAGTAATCAGCTACCTGTTTGGCGGCCATTTTGTTTTTCCTCCATTCGAATCGTTTTGGTAATCATTTGCAATTATCGATTTATATTAACGACGACCGTGCACACTGATTGTTCTCTGGGACATTTTGGTTGGTCGATATATTTGAATAGAATGTTCTTCTAACACGTGAAACTTTCTAGTCAAAATACTGAAAGCACTGAAATGTATTCGCTCAATCAGCATTGTACCTGCAGGAAAGTTGGTTCAAATCGCGCCAAAGTATTGGGCCCTTTCGTTTTCAAATCACTTTCGGTCACAAATGTCTTCTTATGTGGCAGCCATTTTGTTTCTCGTAAATAAAAATATCCATCGTCCATTCGATCTAATAATCCCAAAGGTGTTTCAGGGTACGTTAAGTATTATTAAACGTTTTGCAAGTTGGTAGGTGCGCCATTGCAGATATTTGACTTGTTTGTTGCGGCTGAAAGCACTTACATTCACAGCATGAGCTCTCTTTCAGCTTTAATGCATTTTTTTTCGCGATTGGCTAATTGAACACGTTTCGCTGGTAAAACGACAGGGTAATTGTTGGCATGCGCGTTTGCAAAAATTTAAAAATTACCTAGTAATTTATTTGTTTCGTGGTATATTATTCGGCATTTGGTGTTGTGTGTGGAGTTTTTTTTTTCTCTTCCAAGCGCTTGGTCGATATTGGCTTGGTTGTGCGTGTGCGCCCTATGTGCTCAGATTTTGCCCGTTCAATTATGAAAAAAAACGCACCCTGTATATCATTTATTATATGCGTGACTGAATACTGGAATTTCGGCCGATTCCCATGAAAATGTTGATGGGGGCTGTTGGCTATATCACATAAGAAAATGTTTTCGATCACATCGCGTTTTCGTGTGCCGCAGTATAGCAATATACTGAATATAGCAGGCACTATTACTGGCAAAGTATATAGTTCATATAAACGCTGTCAATTAGCAGAAGTACGGGAGTATATAGATTTTGCGTGCAACGTACGACCAACACCAATAACCAAACTTTGGCATAAAACTTATCTTCCCCCTTGCTAGATTTTTTCTCGGCGAGCACGATATGCCACAGTATATGGCACATTTCAGAGTCGTTCCCCATGACGCCGTCATTGTTGATGCAGTATGGCTGGAGTGACCAACGAAATGTAAAGCGTCGAATACCGGAATCCATTGCATTTTGGCGAGCGACCATTGTGGGCTCACCACCAATGGACTGTTTGCTGGATTGAAATGTCACGAATTATTTCTTTAAAAAAAGCTGGCATAGTTAAAAAACTTGAGAGAAGCTAGTTCGCGAAAGTCGTTGTCAATGACGTGGTGACGTCATTGTGTTAAAGTCGTTGTTTTCACTAGGCTAGAGTGACGGTGACGTACATTCCGATGAGCAAAACATGCGAGCCTTGCGGCATTCGTTGTATCTTCGGTATGGATGACGCCGGTGAGATGGTGAGATGCGCCAGTATGATCAGATTTTGTTCGCAGAAATATGACCAAAATATCATGATTGGATCCCTACTGCTCTAATTTCACTCATAAGAATATATAAAATAATGTTGGGGGAAATATTCGATCTCGGGGTGCGTGCTTAAAAAAATAAACGTACTGCATTTAAACTCAGTATTTTATAATTGAGAAAAACTGATTAAACGTAAACAAAATCAGCGATTTTATAGTCCGATAGTAAGACACTTTTAATCCGTCAGGTACAGAGGAAACAATTACAGGAGCTTTCGGCTGTGACGCCTTCTTCGTCGGTGAATAGAATGAAAATGAACATGGAAACGTACAGCAGTGAACTTCGAATTATAGATTGGTCGCTATCAATTAATTCTACATCTGTCTCTGCGTGTATTTTATACACCAACATCGTTCAGTATTTTCTGCTTGAAGATGCGACAAATTTAGTTTCGCTTCCTAAATGGATGCAAACAAGTGGGTAGATGGTATTTTGTTGTCAACTATAATAACTTTCAACAATTCCATTAAGAGCAATTTTCTCTCGATGTAGATTGCGTGGGTTTTTTCCCGCTCGCGGGAATAAGTAACATTTTACTATGTACGAGCTGCGAAGGCGTATGTGGAGTAGTGGGTGTGTTGAATAAAGGTTAAAAATATAAACAGTGATGCCAGAGGGATCTCTGCTTCATTTTTCTACTGTCTCTTTGCAAGATTTATGACACGTTTAGGAATATCCGGATGTCTAGACTCTTTTATCTCTGCTCCTGGGTGAGATTCGAAGTTTCGATAACTACTTCCGTCAAGCAAAAGGCTCCCGTTCCTAGCGAAGAAATGAGGAACCCGCGGCGTCTTAATTCGGATTGATGATGAATTCTGTTTAAAAGTGTGTGCACACCGTGTACAATTCGTATCAGTGTACGAACAATTCATACGTCTGTCATAAATAAATTAATGGAGAATATAAATTGTGCAAGAAATACTAGGCAAATACCTTAGCGATGGGTGCAAGAAAAATATTTTTTTCTGTTCAAGTGTATGAGAAAAATATTTTTTTCCGTTTAGTGGTGACATAGACGGATATGTCGCACAGAAACTATTCAAATTGTTCTCACTACGAACCCATCCGCTGGTGTCTCTGCTACAAATAATCTTTATTTAATTTACTTTTATCACTAGTTAAAATCAAAATTACCATATACATTGTTGGTAAAAAAACGACTCTCCAGGATTCGAAATTGAAATCTTCTGCTCCGTAGGTAGACAAGTTATCCATTGGGCCACAAAGCCCACCCATAGAATAATTCAACGCAGGACAAATTACATTTTTATAATAAAATTATAAAAATGGTAATCGTAATTGCTGTTATCAATTACAATTATTTAGCGGTTATCGAAAATACAGAGGAAATTAATGCGGCATCTTTAGAGAAATTTGAAAGACAAACCAGAAATGCCTTTAGAACAAAACAGAGCACACGACTTTATTTAAGTCACCTCGATCTACAGTCAATCGATCCCATTTCGGAATCACACAGAGCAGGGTTATTATTATTTTTTGGCCAGCTACTAATGTCCTACCTCATATTTTGCATTCATTATGCCACGTATCGACTAACAGAAATCGTTAGTATCGATCATCACCTGGACGCGTATGCCCTCTGTGAGTCTCGCCTATTTGCGACCTCTGGTGGCATACCGCAACGTGATCAGTTGACGCCGTAAAAAAACGAGTGGCGAACATGCTCTGGGATAGCGCCGAAAATAATGACCAACAGAGAATAAACGAAATTGCTGAAATGAGCGTCATCTAGTGTCGGTACGCAGAGCCCATATACGGAACACGACGCACAATGCCCGAGATACGGCGCATTATATTTTTTTGGTCGTCCTGCAACCTTGCTCGTTAATAATCGGTGCTGGCTTTCACATTTCTCTCCCTCCCCCCTCCTACTACTACCACCCCCACCAGCAGCAGCACCAGTAGCACCATTCCCCCACCTCACGATGGATTCGGGCCAGCTCATTGATCATCTAGTCGCCGCCGACCTACTCGCGAAATTATAGGTCTCTCCGTGGCTGACGACGGCTTTCTGCCGATGCATCGCGGGTGGCGGGGGTGGCTGGTTTGCTCGGCTGCCGTGAGTTGATCAAAGCGAATCAATCACAGTCGCCAAACCACCTCGCTCTCTCTTTTCCGTATAGTGCGCCACTGTGACTGTGTAGGCAGCGGTGTGGTATGAGATATAGGGTTCCCTCATGCACACTTAGTGATGCGTGAGTGTGTACCCTCTGAGGGAGTTCTGGTGGTGGTGGTGGGGTGTTACCCTTCTATTCTGAGCATCGGGGATGCCCCCAGTGCGGGGCTAAGGGCTTCCAAAAACTGGCAGACGACGCGTGCTGGCAGTCAATCAATCATGGGATCGGCTGTCGCCAATGCCAACCACTGAAAATCGTGATGTCTTTAATGGGGGTACCTGGTTAGACGATGAATTATGACGTTTTGTACAAAATCCTCCGCCATGGACTCTTCATGGGCTGATGGGGTAGTACACAAAGATGTACATTTATTAAAATCGTATTTCTTGAGCGAAAATCGGTAAATTGTGTGAAAAATGGTATTCAAAATTTATCATTTCATAAACTTTTTTTGTGTATTCAATGACGTATTTTTGCGATTGCAATGATTTCCATCATAATGTTTAATTTAAAAATTGTTCTTATTTTCCTTAAAAAAATAATTAAAAAATTGCACAATTATCCAAATTTTTTACTCAGGTTGGTGAGCAGCTTACCCAGCTCAAACATTTGTCACACCCGTTATTTCCAAATGCAAACAGTCGTATCAGTAGTAGCTGTGGTTCGACGGTTCTATGTTCGATTCTCGTCGCGGGCTCTTGTTTATTCGATATCGAAGTACGGGCGAAAAGCTGACCGTCGATTGCTATAGCAACACGAGAGGTGCAGAATTTCCTGTAACAATCCCCTACAATGATTGTGAAAAAGAAAATACCATCCAGCCAAGTACAGACAACCTACGAGTACTGAAACTATAACTTCAGTTGCTGTTTGGTATCATATCAAACGTTAAATTTAACGTAAATAATCCGTCTATCTAAGATATGAAAATAGCCACCACAAGAGGCTCTACTGTCGTCATTGCTAAGCAACCGCGTGCTATCAGTGCAGATGTGACTCAATGGTAGTTTTCTTGCTGAACGACGGAAGAAGGCAGAAGGGGAGGGAGGGTTGTGGGTGGATGGGCTTTCCCCATTAATTAACTTGGCACGACATCAATTGGGTGGAAATTCACGCGAGTCTTTACGCATGTGTACGTGTGGTGAGGGTGTCTCCGTCCTTCCCCCCTTTATTTGTAGGAGGAAGAGGATTTACAGACGGATAAACCACGCAGCTCTATCCTCTCGAGACCCCCAACCAGCCTTCAACACAACTTATCTCATTGATTTTATAGTGAGTTATGAGGGTGAACCGGTGCGGTTGGAAAAAAATAGAAAATATTCAATTAAATTCTTACCCGCTTCGATATTTCAATATGAATGCGTCGCGCGTGATTGTGAAGCGTTGCTTGCGCTCGGCGAATAGCCCGCACCCTGATTGTTGGCTAAACTGCAATGCTTCCGTGCTCGTGCGGTTTTGATCCGCTATGGAGGACGTGAGCCGAATTACACGGGGCCACGGCTTGCTTCAGCAAAACGAAGTCTGCGTATGCTTGGCAATGTAACATTTTATTTTGCACGTTTGAAAGCAAAATGTCTGTAAATATCGTAGCGATTGGTTGTAAAAATGTGTCTCTTTTTTAACTCAATATTTAAATAATATTTTGAACTCAGTTTTTGGCAAGCACAAAAATTTTTTTTTTTCGAGTCAAAGAAAACCTGAAATATTGTAGGGTTTTGTGATATATGGTGCCATCATTTTCGATCTAATTAGTGGCTCTTTAACAATTCACTAGTAGTTTCTAGTAGTGGCTTAGACATGCGTTGCGTTAGAATTGCGTTGGCTTAAGAGTCGATGAAATGCTTAAAATTATTTTTGGATGTAACCTTCTTTTCTCGTTTTTCGTTCGAATTCGTTGTACGTGGTCACCAGGTTTCATGAGGACCAAATGACGTAAGCAACGCCTGCATAACTTTCTGTTTATCAACAGCACTCCGCTCCAAATTGGTTGGCCACGCATATTTCTCTTTTATTTCTTGTCGTCCTAGATACCCGACATTAAATCTGTGACATTGGAACTACTGAATACTGCAGACCCGCTTACAAAGCGCACACTTTAAGCGCATCGCATATATAAGCGTCATCAAGTCTAAGATTCGGCTTGGAGGGGGATCGTTAAAAACTGAGAAAGCTGCGTAGAGTTAAATTTGGATGGAGTTCCAAAACGACCTTAATCCTATGATATCGACGCTTTGCCTAGCTATGTACAAACACTATTGTGTCCTTGACGTCAACGTTACGCAAATCCTTTTTAAATTATTATACTTCTGTATTCCTCGTGTTGTTATGACAATATGTGAGCGACATATTTTGACATCCCCGCGATATCGAATAAACGCGAGCCCCTACCTGGAATCGAACCCGAGATCGCCTAACTGCGCATTCGGTGGCAATATCGACTAGGTCGTGTCATTTCGTACAATATATGCTATATACACCGTGAGTCATAAAAAAGGGAACCGCCCGTCGTAACTTCATAACTCACCTAAAAATGAAAAAAAATGACCGGTTGCAATGAAATTTGACACAGACGTAATACAGTATGAATGACGTTTTAAAGTTTGTTAGAGTCAAATTTCCCGCTATGCATTCTGCATTTTAGAGGTGGGGCTTCGTTAAAACAATTGGCTCGCAATGCATTAATAGCGCGTTTTGATGTGTCAGTGCGGAAATGGCGATTTCGACCTTCGTGCGAGCGGTGCTGCTACCGGTGGACATTTTTATAAAAACTGAAATAGCTCAAAGTTTCAGAATGACTTAATATCTGTGCCAAATTTCATAACAAGGCGGTCTTTTTTGGCTGAGTAATGGCGCTACTACGTGCGGTTCTCTTTTTTATGACTCGCGGTGTACATTTACTAAATAAAATGTCAATAAAATGTCAACATATTAATCCTAAAATGTATGGGAAAGTAATTTGTTTAACCAACACGTGTCATGTTTATGTAAGTAATAAAATCAGATTAACTAATTTGAAATAGTTTTGGTAATGCGTGATAAAGCTATTATTAAATACGGGAGTTGCAAAAATATCGGATAACTTCAGTGGATATTTGAAAGTATGTTTTGATGTTTTATTTATGCCGGTAGATTTTTTATGCGGTTTAATCGTTTAAAATCAGAAAGTGCATTGTGAGGTTAGTTTTTTTTTGTTTAATTAAATTATTTCATCGGTGATTTCTACTTTGAAAGCGCTTCTATTTTGTTAAGATCATCATCATCAAACGTAATATCGGCTCTCTATTAAGAACTTGGCGGTTAACTTTTATGTTCGGTGATCCTGGCTAACCAGATAGGATGATTTAATTTCGTCTCGTCCAATGATGTCATCATGGTTTTACCCGAAACTCGCCTATGTCACATATAGCAACGCGGTGTATTCTACCATGGTTCTATGTCATGATATTTCTGCGGGCGCCTATTCCCCATCATACGCGAATACCACTTCCACATTTCTCCATTACCCATAGACGTATTTGGAGATTGAACGACAAACGGATTACTCAGATTCCACGGTATCTCAAGGTAACCTTGGGTTAATGTCTATCTTTTTTTTTTTTTTACGATAACACACAGTAATACGGAATCCGCCATATATCCACTCCACTGCGTGTATGTGTGTACGTTCAGCCACTTTGTGCAAAATAATTGCCTTTCTTTTCCGATTATTTGATTTATTGATGGCTAACCGAATTTCGGGAAGCCCCGGAAAAGTTTCACTCCTGCTGTCGATGGCATCGGCAATTCCAAATGCCTATTTATAGCTTGGCCACACAGCAGAAAAGTAGTTGTAATCGCATCAAGACCCGAGGGATAAGTGTCTAATGGTGGTGCGGATGGGTGCTCTCGCCTACCGCCTGTGACGTCACCGGGCGTCGGAGAAATTTATGGAAAGGGCCAGGCTTGGTTTTTCCATTCGGAGAGGAAATCTTTATTGATTGATTCTCGCAGCGCGCGCACGCGCTCTCGAAACATGGCTCAGTGTTAGGGGACGCATGTTGGATGTAATTGGCGGAAAAGCAAACTCGATTGAAATGTTTAGCGTAAAAGTACATATTTTAATTGATGGCGTCAATTTACCAAAACTGAATGACGTCTGCGCGCTTTGTAGCAATACTGAATGCCGTTTGACGCTTGTAAATGAAAAACCAGTTTCCTAACTCAAATATAATGCAATTTCTAAAGTCGTAAGCCACGTAAATTACGTTTTGAACTACAAATTTGCGTAAACGACAGTCAAGTTTTGTAATTTGGTTTATCTACATTGTTCCGGTTCCACAATTAAATTGTATGGGTATTTTATATTGCGCATAATATTAATATTTTCGCTTTAAACTCAAATTTACGTAAACAGCAGAAAAGTTTCGCAATCTCGTTTATTTATACAACGTTCCGGGTTAGGCCATTTAATTTTATGAGCACTAAATATTTTATTTTATATCGGTGCTCATAAACGTTCGACAAGCTAATTGGTACACACGCACGTATTCCACGTGTCATTTCAAGAGAACTTTCTGTTGGGATTCAGCATGTTTACCTTGGCGAGCGGAGTTTTCGGATTAGGATATTTAATATCTGGTGTATTGTCGATTGGGGTGAGTGTGGTTAGACGAAGGAGCCCCGGAACTTATATATATACTGTATATATATCGAGAGCTGAAAATTGCTCGTCTGATAAATACAAGGAAAGGCGAAGAGAGAATGATAGAGATGGAGGATGAGATAGAAAGAGAGAGTGTGAAAGCGGGGTCCGCCTGCTCTTCAATTCTGTTTTATGGTCGAGCGGGCGCTAGAAATTGGGTCGACAAAAGTCAATTGGTAAATCTGGCAACGTTGCGCGCAAACAAACAAGCGCTCCAACTGGGGGTGTCTGCAAACCCGCTGACAGATTGGTTTGGCGAGGCAGTCAACGACTTTCCCCGTGGCGCCCGCCACTGCAGACGTTAGATAGTCCAGCGATGTTCGCACTTTTTTTTTTGTAAGCTTCTCCCCCCCCCCCCGCGCGAGTGCCGAGTCTAGACAGTAGTTGTGTCGACGCTGGAGATGATTCTCTTTGATGAAATTATGCGTGACCAGTCGGGTTAGACAGTAAGCTGCTAGCTCGGACAGTAAGGCCAATGGAGTGACAAACTCTTATACTTTATAATTTCAAAAATAAAGTTCGTTCAATTTTAGTTTCGCTGCGCATTATTTCTTAAAAAAATAGGTACACATTTTCTAGAAAGAATTCCAACCTATATATTTTCTTATGCACATTTTGTAGAACATTCTATACAAAATTGTTCATTTTAAAGGACGATGTAGAATGTGAACAGATGTAGTAGTGTGTATTTCGTTAAAAACTTACTTTTTCAATTACTTAAACGCTTTACTTACTTACTTTTTGACTAACTTTTAAAGTTAAACTTAATTTTTTGAACTACTTTTAAACTTAAACTAACTTTTTGACCAACTTTTAAACTTGAATTTACTTTTTTTACTTACTTTATGGATCACTTTAAAATTAAATTTACTTTTTGAGCTCCCTCGTAGCATTTTACCATAATTTTATTAGATTTTATATTTGATTGTAAAAAAATTACATTTTCTTTGATGGTGAGATTCGAACACCGGTCATCGTTCGTGATCGAGTTCGTCTTCCGTTGAGCGCTGTCCCGCACATAGCCGGAAAAAAATAATATTGTTGTCCACTCTAATTCTACAACAACCCTTGACAAGTAAGTGTAGAACGATGGTGAATATCAGACGGTTTCGATCGAGACGTCCTCTTAATTTGCTTTCTTGAAACTATAATTGTCCAATTGGTCCATTGACGTAGAAGAACGAATGACTGCTGTTCCAAGTCTTTTTGATAATCACATTTATTTTCTCCGTTAATTTTAATAAGTTGCTAAAATTTCATCTTGATCTCTTTCTATACAAATGTTACTCGTGTCAAGATTAATAAGACTGTTTAGGCATAGTGAAAGTATTGGTAATGTGCTAACGAAGCAAATGTAAAAAAATAAAGTCTGTTATTGCCGAAAGCTGATTTTGTTTGATAAATTTCAATGTCTGGTGAGTATCATTATTTGGCTAATGTCCAATTTGCCCTCACGAGCGACCTGAAAATACGGTATCGAGTGGGGCGCGTAGCGAAATTCAGTCTCACCTGATTAGTCACTTCATGTTATATTTTTTTTAAGGCAAGTTTCCCTACGCTTCCCAGTCGATACCGTATTTTCTGGTCGCTCATTAGGGTAAACTGGACATTTACCTTTATCCCTACTGCGTGATAAAATGAACATTTCAATTCTGCTTGGAAACGTCAAAATATCCATACAAATCGTTTTTACCGCGTAATAAGTTTGCAAATTGTTCAGCGCGTCTCCCAAACATTCGGCAAGTGTATGATTTGAGGAGAAAACTTAATTTCTCCTAGCGCGATACATGTGACATGAAGTGACACACGTGACATGGAATTAGAAACTCGTATGTCGTATGCCGCGGATGTATAAAGCTTAAGACGGAGTCCTGCCGTCTATTTTCTAGCTTATTACTGGCTTGACGACGACACAACTTTGCAAAGGTATATATTCCCCCACACTTTCCAAGCTCCCGAACCAGCAACATGATTAAAATATTTAAATGTAATAAAAAGCAACAAAAAAAGTAATTAATTAATAAAAAAAATTATATTAAAAACAAAATATTATTAATTACTAAAATCATATTTGTCGCCATGGTTGACGGTACCTGGTTTCACGAAAACGCCTTCCGATCGTCAGCCATCCTATAGAATATATAGAAATATACCTTTACAATGTTGTGTTGTCGTCAAAACAGTAATATGCTAGTAAATAGACTGTCGGACTCCACCTTAAGCTTTATACATCAGCGGCATCCGAGTTTAGAATTTAATGTCAAACTTTCGGTGCGCACCACGAAGCATGCATCCATACCATGCCCTAGTAGTTTGTCCACCACTGCTGTATTCGGTAGCCGCCACCAAAAGCGCTAGATGGAAGGCCAGAGACGCATTCTCAGATAGTTGGACATTACGGTTGATTATCTTTACGATAAAAGCGTGCGTGTGTATGTATGCGCTCCGCGCGAAGATGCGACTGGGATAGACACCCATAGTTACGGAGGCGGTCCTACTGCTGCTTGTTGGCGTGGCGGTAGCGGTGGTGCTGCTGCTGCGGGGTCATATACGTGCTAAAGGATATTCGCGGCGCGGGGGGAGCTTGAGATGGCCGAGGCGAGAATGCTATATTCAATAAACGAAACATTGGACGCCTGGTGGAGACATTCAAAATAAACGAACGAATAAATTGTAGAGAGCTGGGTTTCAAGGCGAGAATGGAAGAAGAAGAAAAAAGAATACGTGTACTGCAACCATGTGCAAGCAACGACAACGTCCTGGTTAGAGCCACCAAAGGCGTCATGAAGGGGCGGAGGAGGGGGGGGTACGTTTTGACACCGATGCACCTTTTAGATGCAGGTGACATTATCAGTTAATTACATAAATTCGATTCAGTTTTAAAAGTGTTTTTCTTGTCGTCGTTTTCTTGATTGAAATTATATTGTATTGGAAATTAAATTGCATCATAAATATTATTTTTAAATTGATTTAAACTGAAAATCGGAATATTTATGATGTTCTTAATAATGTCTAATTTATGTAACGTTGTCATTTTAAAAATATTATCAGGACATTTTTTTGTTAGGGAGATCAAGCTATTAGGGCCAATAAAAATAATTAAATTGTATTGTTTTTGCTAATACTTTGACCATAATAATTCGGGTTTCTTTATCTGAGATAATATTGGTTGCAAAAGTTCGAATATTACAAATTAATTGGAGAATTTTCCTGAGTTGGCCTCGAATAAAGTCTGCAAAATCTACTATTCTATCTAGTATTGTATCGCTTCGAGAAATAAAATAACGAAATTGAGTAAATATTACATATCGTGTATCTTCAGTCCGTCCGCTGTGACCGAGAGGTAGCGTGCTCGCTCCCCAACCAGCGGATCTGGGTTCGATTCCCAGCGCAGCCGATCGTTGATTGGCTCGTGGTACTG
>JAUJYS010003079.1:0-13657 GCA_033995665.1 Melogona broelemanni | reverse complement strand
TAGTTGCATGTCATAGGTTCTAAAAACCAGACCTATGAAACATGGTTTAATTGTCGCCACGGAAACGGTACATGTAACGTAAATACCATTAGACTAGTCCGCGGCTCTGTCAGCCATCTGGGATGGTTTTTGGACAATTAAATGAACATTTCTAATTCAGTTTGGATACGTCAAAATATCCATGCAAATCGTTTTATATATAGCTATTTACATATTTAAAATGTATAGCTGTTTTTCTCATCAAGTAAAAATCATTTTTCGTGTCACGGTGTTCAATCAAAAGTTCATCACAATTTCTTTAGGTTGTCGGATGCCGGACATTTCGCGAATAACTACCACAAGAGTGCAGGTATTAATTTTTGGATTTCCTGTTTGAAACACGGGACATATTTTACTTGTATCTTCTAATTTTTTTACAATCTATTTTATGTGTATCTTGCACGTGTGAATTTATGTTTTTGTTGAGGAGCATGACTAATTTGTTTCAAAAAGAAAATCGTGCAGCGTTTTAATAAAAAAGTATAAAAAAATGTATGACACAAGATTTCGACGAGCATGTCAATTCTCACACTCGAGAATGACATGATGGTCGAATGTTTGTTACAAGTTCATGCTTTTTAATTTTGTAACAAGCGGATTAAATTGTCTTCACCATGGGATGTTTTCATTTCAATAAGCGTTTCAAAGTACATTTTATCTAGCACCTGTTTTCGCGTGTTCTACACATCACCAATTTATTGACAACAGAAAAAAACTTCCTTCTCATGACTATCTGACTTTTTTCTAGTTTCTACTAGATATCCTCAAGTACAGGAATTAATTAATTCAGCTAGTAATTAAATAATTAATTAATTTAGTAACACATGACTTGAGCCATGCCGCTTAAACTCTCTTGTATTATTTCTCTCCCCTGTGCAGTCGACTGGAACCGCATCTACGTCGGCTCCTACAACGAGGCCAACCAGGCCGGCATCACCCTCTTCGACCGCACTGACGGCAGCCAGTTCAGCCAAATCGCCAGTCTGACCACGCGCAACCCTTCCTTCCTCGTCATGGACCCCACCCAGCGCTTCATCTACGCCGGCAACGAACTCTCCGGCAACACCACCGGCGAGATCGGCAAAGTCACCGCCTACTCCATCCTGGACCCCACCAGCGGCCAGCTTTCCATCCTCAACTGGCTAGACGCCCAGGGCAGCTCTCCCGCCTACCTCACCCTAGACCCGTCCAGCCGATACATCCTGTCGGCAAACTACGGTTCCGGTCAGGTGGTAGTCATGTCTTTAAATGCTGACGGCAGTTTTTACAAAACGGTGGACGTAGAAAAATCGCCCGAGGGTAATCCTAATACCACGAAAGCTCACATGGTGGCTTTCCACCCCCGCCAGACGGACGTGGTAGGCGTGGCCTTCCTGGGACTGGACCGGGTCTACTTCTACACGTTCGACGAGACCACGGGCAAACTCGAACCATACCTGGTCTCGGTGGGATACGGGACCGTCAGTCAGCAGTTGTACGCTCAGCTGGCGACGGGTACCGAACCTCGACATTTCACTTTTTCGGAAAACGGACGGTTCATGTACGTGGTAGGTGAAAAGGGTTCTACCGTCACCGTCTTCGATTTGATCTTTGATCAGAACACGGGTAGCCTGACCGGTTTCACGAGCCTCCAGTCTCTCTCGGTCCTTCCAGCGAATTTCACGGGGACCAGTTACGGTGCGGAGATCGCTCTGCATATGACTGGACACTTCCTGTACACGTCCAACCGTGGCCATAACTCCATCGCGGTCTTCTCGGTGGCGGATAACGGGTTGGTGACGCCGATTCAGTACGTGCCGACTGGTGGAAACTGGCCGCGCCACTTTACCCTCACGCCCGACGGACAGCAGCTGATCGTAGGGAATGAGAAAAGCAACACGGTGGTGGTCTTCGGCATCGATGATGAGGATGGCACCCTGACCAATTTGTACACGATCGCGGAGAATGTCCTGCAGCCTGCTTTTATTTTGTATCAGGCGCAAATTGCATAGGGATTGCGTGCAGAGAGGGTTTATAACTAGTGGTTTATAGGAATGGACTCTTGTGACTGTTGTCGGTTCTGAAGAAATGTTTCGGGACCACGACGCTGCAGGCAAGAGCAATTGAATTTTTGAAAATATTTTGAAACAACTTGTTTAATCCGTTCTTGTGCCTCATTTTAACACACCGTAGAATAACGGAAAATGAAATGAAAAAAAAGAAGGGTCCGACGCGGAATTAATAAAACCTTGTTAGCGTGCAAAAACGATGCCGTATTTCTGGTCTGACTGTACTCAAGAGACTATTTTAATGTTATGTTAAGGGCTATTTTAAATTATGAAAATTGTAACGTGTTTGAATGCAATGAATTGTAATGTGTTGGTCAGATCAGATCAGATCTTTGGTATATAGAGGCATTGGGACATTTACATTTTCAATTGGAGCACTTCCTTGAAAAATCGAAATTTTTGGAAAATATTTCTTGGTTTTTTCGAGGGTATGCAAAGTGCAGTTTTTAATGTTTTTTTTTCTTCTGATTAATAAAAGAGGTGCGGGTACATATTTATTATCTAAAAGTCGATATCTATATATAAAATTGATATCTATACAAATTGCACACACTCATTGGTCGTTGATCCGTGGTGATCTCCCTGGACGGTTCCACATTCAGCTAGCGTGGGCACAAGGCGTGTCGTCCGCCGTCCACCGGCAGAGTCGCCCCGGTGATAAAGGAGGCTTCGGAGGAGGCTAGAAACGCGATGGATTCGGCCACCTCTTCCGCCTCACCCGTACGGCCGAGCGCGTGAGTCTGCTTGCTCCGCTCCATGAACTACCGAAAGTAAATCGAAAATGTACCGTCAAAACAGTGTCATTGCCCGCCCCCACTTTCTAAGCAGCTGCGGCAGATATTATCATCAAATCATTTTTTTTTTGTGGGGAAATTTCCCGCATTGAGTGAAGATCACTGCAAGAGTTTCTGTACCCTTCGTGTTGCTTAGGCAATATGTGAAGGGCACATTTTCACCAGTACCCCCAGATCGAATAAACGAGTGCCTTCGCCGGGAATCGAACCCGGAACCACCCTCTCAGTAATATGTTGCCATACCCTCTGAGCCACTGGTGCGTACTATTACACCATTTCATTAGCTGCGACCAACAATAAGGTCCGTTGATAGTGTGATCTGGGCGGATTTCTGCCCGATCACAATCCCGGTTTATCGGGTTTCTCGTTAAGCCAGGTTTTGGGGTGGGATGTCCTCCCCAAGGCTTCTATCAGTATGGGTTGGGTTAGTGGGCTCGGCTCTGGATGGGCACGGGAAGTGGGAATCCGGGATAGACCTAGCTGCGGAAAGACAATGGCTGGCGACTGGCAAACGAGTAGCAACGCACGGCAAAATTACAAAGGAACGCACGGGAAAAAAGGTCAACCGTACGCGTTGAGAGCTGCAGTCAGATTGAGTTTATTCGGGGTCACATTCTCCGTTTACAGGGGATCTCGTTCTAGGTACTTCCCGTTACAACCTCTTCCTCCATTGTCCGGGAGACCCCTCGGATCATGTTTTCTGGCTTATGGGCGGTTCTCGTCAGTTCCCAAACTGAGAACTGGTGAGGATTGCCTGGGAAAAGTCCTGTAAGCTCGCTCGCTCGCTCACAAACCAAAAATCGCTCGTCCGTACAAACCAAAAATGATCACGGCTTCAACCACATTCAGCAAATGTATTTATGGGGTTCGTCACATCTTACCATGTTATTAAACAATATAATAAAAGTGCGCCCAAGGTCCGCACTGTAATCTCCGCTCTCATCAGAAGTAAATCCACGTGGATTTATCTGTAGTTACAGTCATCGAATTTTCCCTCAATCCGTTGCCTTATCGCCGCACCAATTTGATCGCGGCTAATATTCAAAATTTGCTGGCCTGGGGGCCGTGGGCAGAGGAACGGATAAAACGGTAATCGTTATCCAACTAGACGAAGAGGTAACGCACCGATTTTCTAATTATTATTATTTTCTATCACTGTAGTAAATATTGTTAGTGATGGGTGGACGGGGGGCTGAGGCTGAAAATTTTATTATTTAATTTGACTCTTGACTACCGAATTGAAATAGAAATTATCCTTAAGACGTCAGACTTAGGACTGCATAATTTATACAGTATCAAACGTGTTGCCAATACCCCAAAACATCTGAAATTAAGTCATGAAGCCATTTAAAAAGTCGAACAAAAAGAGTTATTATTTACCGCTGCGTAACTTGCGGCGTCCAATCCACTTCGCTGTTGCAGACCGGTCCCGATAACACCAGGGCTGTAAAACAAAAAAAAATCAGGCACTTAGAACCAACCAATCGACACACAAAATTCAATTCCGTCTTTCGAGCAAAGTCACAGAGAAACGCCAGTTAGCAGTTTCTACAAAGAATATGCGTAGATCGCCATCCCATCATTAAATTGTGAAAAAAAACGAGTTTAGCGCAAATAAATAAATCACAGGTACTTACTTGACGGCGTTGACGCGAACGTGTTTTGTACCAAGTTCTGAAATTTAACCAAATAACATAAATTCCACGCAGTTCAATACAATACTGAAGCAACGTTTTTTTATGGCTAGTTTAAAAATAAAATCGACGAATTCGCCATGCTATTTTAAAGTATAAAACGAGAAACAAAAATAGACTCACCGATAGCAACACATCGGGTTAACTGATCGAGGGCCGCCTTGGACATACAGTAGGCCAGAACGTTGGGAAACTAAAAGCACAACGTCAACTTGTTACATCAACACTATCAACAACAACGACCGAGCAAAATTTTCCAATCTAACAGGCATAAAAATTAAAAAGAAAAACCTACCGATCTGATGCCATTGACACTGGACACATTGACGATGCAACCTTTACTCTGAATCAAGTGGGGAGCAGCCAGCATGCAGAACTGGTACACGCTCCTGAAATTAAAATTTTACGATCATGGGATTTGGACTGATACTCTGAGGCTGCTCGTGAGCAGGTTTTTTTCCACGGGGAATAAAAATAACAATTTGAAAATAATAATACGTTCTTTTCGGACATGAGGAAACGAAATTAGCGAGCACAATTGCCATTAAACGATCTAATTTGTTTATTACGAATAATTATTAATAGCTATTTAATAATTAATTAAATATTGAACAACATTGTAGAAAGTGATTATAGAGCAGTGTAGAATCAAAATCGAGAAAAAAAATTATGAAATTATAATTATTTACTTATTAATTAATATACTCAATAGCATTGTAGTAAGTCCCAAATATGAAGGTTGTAATTTCGAAGTTAAAAATAATAAAACAAAAACAGATAAAAAAAAAAAAAAGTAAAAAACAAGCTAGAGAAATTACAATCTAGTAACTAGATCAGTGTAGATACTAATCTCAGATAACAATTCAAATGAAATCGACATTTTGAAACAAGTATTATCTGACTTGCCTGACATTGGTGTTGAAAACTCGGTCGTACTGATCCAGTGATGTGGTTTCGATTGTTCCGAGTTCCAAGACACCAGCATTGTTTACCTGGTGGAAATAGTTTGAAGGAACGATCCTTTAAATAAAAACTTATAGAAATAAATATATAAAGGCATCCTTTCCCAATACAATTCGTTTAATAAAGCATGATGCGTAACCAAATACGAAAAAAAACACGATTAAATTAGGATGTCTGGTTAAAAATGCAGTCTCCTTAAAGCAACTTACCAAGATGTCCAACGTGTTGTACTTTTTAATCGTCTCCTCCACGATACGCTTGACGTCCTCCTCCTTGTCAACGTTTCCGATTATCTCTAACGGCTGATAAAACGAAAAAAAATCGTCAATCGCAACCAATGTTATAAGAAAAACGCAATTTTAATCATAAAATTCGACTACCAGAACAAAAGTTTATTTTATTATTATTTTTTTAGTGGGAAAATTCCCCTCACTATAGCGAATATTACTACAGGAGATTCTATACCATTCGTGCTGCTTAAGCAATATTCACGAGTACCCCAGTATTGAATAAACGAGAGCCTGCGCCGGGAATCGAACCCGGGACCACCCGCTCAGCAGTTTGCTGCCATACTCACTGAGCTACACACAAAGACACAAACGTTATTAACAACTGAATTATTTGCGATTAATGCGACCCGAAGACCTTTACAAACTGAACCGTTTATTCACATAAATAATGTTATTTGATATTTTGATGAGTTTTAATAATAGGGAAACCATCGGGTGGATCTACGAACGTAACGCGAAAAATTCTGGAAAGGTTTCTTCGGGATAAAATTTTTGGAGTCAACCCAGCGCTCAAGATTAAAGATGTCGTACGAAATAATTATATTATGTTGTAACGTGTTCATTTCTATCAGGGAGTGTTTTATCATTATTACAACTCAAGATGACGGCATCTTTAAAAATTATAACGAACGAATCTGTTTCGAGTGGTAAAATCGTTATCGCCAACTGATTCAAGTGCAGCAGTTGTCCATGACCTTCTAAAGCGCATGATTGATTTTATATCAACTAGAAATCGTTGGTGCTGACCTCGTTTCCGCATAGAGCTGCCGTCTTGGCCAGATTTTCCGCATTGCGTCCGGTAATCGCTAGCTTGGCTCCCAATTTCGAGAACAGGATCGCAGTAGCAGCTCCGATTCCAGAACTCGCACCTGGAATGAAGTATAGATTTTTTGGCTATTTGAAGTGACCCTTTCACCAGATGAACAAATCTCTTTTTTTAATGTCAAGATTAAAGGTGACAAATATTTTTTGAACAATTAGTGTCAAACAAATGTGATGATTCTAGATGACCATGTGATTTTGCTGCAGACCATCTTTAAAAAAAAATTGAAAGGGAGGGGGAAGACTTTGGGTAATGTGTCATTATCTGATGCGGTAAAAACCAAACTGTTATTTTTATAGATTCGGACAAACATGCAGTCTATGCGTGTCAACCCATGGAAATAAAATGTTAAGTCAAAACCTTTGCATATCGTCGACAGAAGGCATTGCAAGTTTCGAACCCTCATCGGTGACAATGAAGTAATTCTAATAAAACCTCTTGAAACTCAAAAAATGAAAAAGTGACATGCAGAACTTGCTTTAACCCGTTTGATTTATAACTGAACAGCGTGGCACGGTACGGACAAGATGGCAGTTCGCGCACCCTCCAAATGTCCATGTCCGTCTCTTCGAGTCCGTCTCGTCGAAACCAGCACTGGATTTTGAAAAGGGGTTACCGGTACTTGTTTATTTTCTCAGAAAGTGTTACAAGTTCAGCATGCAATAGACAAAATTTCACTTGAGCTAAGACACTGGCAACTTCTAAACTTCTCACACATTTACCAAACGTATTTCTACTCACCGGTTATTAACGCAACCTTGCCGGCAAGCTTCCTGCTTGGATTCATTTCTTGAGCCATTATCAACTTTGTACCCGCAGGTCGATATAACAAAACGTAAGGTCTCTTTTAAATGCAGCGACGGACTACTAGCAGATTGACCCTTGTTTTACTTTCATCATGTTTCATGGTTGCTTTGACAATGCTGCCAGACATCCGCGATGAGCAAGAACAGTATGACCAGATTCGGAACAAGCGCGCGCTTTGTGAATTTAGGTTAGCTGGTGTTGCGCGATTCCTTGGAATGTTTGAAACCAAGGTTATTAAAGGAAAAACCATACTGGATATCGGTTTTGATAACACACTGACGCAAAAATGATAAACAATTATTTATAATCACTTGGCATATTGATAAATGAATTTAAAAAAATAATAATGCATGAGAAGGAAAAAAGCGCCAAAAATAGATAAATCGCGCTAAATTTGCTTGTAACTGCCAAAGAATAAATCGATGTGTAAAGACGCGGAAATTATGCATTATAAATGAAATTAATTGATCAAATACTGTATTTAACAAAATCGCACAAATATTTACAATCAACCAAAACTCTGAAAACAAATTGCTAAAAACAAAACACTGCGTCTTCTCGTTTTTACCCGTTCCAAAACATCGTTCCACGAAGTAAAATAATTAATCAATAGTGGATATCGAAATATAAAAATTTAATCTCGAAAGTACGAAACTTCGCCTCACATGAACAAATAATAAACTTCAAATCAATTTTGGAAAGCTCCTTTCCAAATGAATGAATATCGTAACAATCATTAGTTACAAAATAATGTTTAGTCAATAAAATTCATGATAAAATTGACGAAATAATCAAAACGCGAATAATTCGATCGCGCACACCATCCATCAACTGAGAACATTAAAAAATATAGCCCGATCTGGATTCGAAAGACGCGTATGAAAAATAGTTTCTGAATTGTTACTGAAAGCCACGTAACCAGTACGTGTTTTTTTTTTGGATTTGAAATGATTGCTTAATTACATATGAACATCGCGCCAGAAAACTAATTGTCATACTGCAAAGAAACGCACATAGATTTTACAGAGGTAGTAGCACTATAACGTCATGTTAAACGTGCACTAACTTGCGCCTCTTGGATTTTGCGCTAGCCGTTGATTCCGAATGACACGATCTCTTCGTGGAGCCAGAGGCTGGCGATTGCATATCGGACGAATTGGCCGAAACCGGCGACAAAAATTTCTCGACGACGGTGAGCAGGGCGTGGACGTCCGGTCTCATCCATAGGTCTAGAATGAGCTTCGAGATGCTTACGGCGGCGACATCTAAATTCAAACACACAACACAACAAATTATTACGTATTCATGTACGGTATATAATTAAATAATAACAAATAACTCTCTAAAACTTTAAAAAATTAGCGGATGAGCACAAAAACTATATTAAAAATTAAGCATAAATATTTTGCATGTTGGACAGTTTAGTGTACCTGTAGGTTCAACAATTTATGGTACAGAAAGTATGCAATAACTCAATACTGTACCCCTATTTTAAAATAATTTACAATTTTTAAAATATCAGAATACATATAAGGAATATATATCTTTTATAATACTAAATTATAATTGAACACTAAATAATGCAGCGCTTCCCAAACTTTTTGACTCTTAGAGCCCCTTTTTTGAACCAACTTCAATGGCGGTGCCCCATAGAGGCAACTAACTTTAATGGCAAAGCCTCATGTTTATACAAATTAATGGCGATTAATTATTTATTCCATTTTCAGGTCAGAGTTTGGGAAACGAGGGTCTAATGTATTGATGCAACAAACGTTCCTAACTCCAGAATAATATTTGAACATAAAATATTAGATAATGTATTGCTATATATATTAATTCGCCCACTTGCGTTTCAAAGTTTTTCTACTTTTTACAGAACACATTTACAAATAATAATAATACCGCGTGAACAAAATAATACTGATGACGTAATAATACTGATGTGAACGCGCAATTGTAAGTTTTCCTAGTTTTTATAATTAGTTATAATAGAAAACGTCTAGGTTCACCAATTTTCTGTTTTTGAAAGCTTTACAATTAGTAAAAATAGTTACGTCTAGGTTTAACAATTTATTATTTTTGAAAGCTTATATCAAGTCAAGTCAAATCAAGTCGAAATCGCAAATCAAGCGAACAGTTTAAGTTCAAATTGTGTGGCAAAGAAAAATTTGTTTCCAATAATCATATATAATTTGTTTCCAATAATCAACATCAAATCTAACAACCCAAACGTCCACATTTATGAATTTCTCCCTCCACCCATCGCAATGGCAATCGCCGTTATAACTCACGTTTATCAAGCTCGTCCTCGCCGTCCATCCTCCTCGCCAGCTTCTTGAACCCGCACGTTCGCTCCGTCGCTCCCAACGCCACCAAAAACTCGCTCCCGACCTCCACCTCGTTCCCGCCGCGCTGCACCTCCGTCCTTAGCAACAGAAACACCCGGTTCAACCGGCACAGACTGTTCCGTCCGACCCCGTCCACTAACAGGCGACCGTACGACCTTAACAGCCCATCCACCACACCGCCACCTCCACGACCCACTAGGAGCGCCACCAGCATCCCAGACCGATCCCGTCGCAACTGATCCTCGATCCACTGATACACCTTGCCTAGAGTCTCGACTGACTCCCCGGCCATGGTCAGCAGGAGACGACAGACGGGTAGAAACACCACGTCACTTCTCGCCTCTCCCTCGGTGGTGGTCGATCCGACCTCGCAATTCCAGCTCAGCAACACCGAGCACAGATTGGCCGCCAGCTTACCACGTGACTTCTCATCATCTTGCGGTTCCCGGAACGACTCGCCGTAGAGCGTGAGCAACTGCTGAACAGAGGCGGCCGTCAGCATGTCGGATCTGACACCATCCCTTTCCACCACGGAGGCCATGGTGGCAGCAGCCGTTTCCAGCGTGTCATCCGGCAGCCGCGGATTCAGGCACGGTAGGGCCCGCACCAAAAGGAACAGAATATCTTTCAAAACGACGTCCCGTCCGGTGGTCACTAGTTGACCCGCGGCCGCGTCCAGGATCTGCACCACCATGACCAACGCGGCGGCGTCGCACTCGGGCAGAACCGACAACAGGAAAGGAGTGAGACCTCGCACCCCGAACATATCGTCGGCGATGCCCGGCACTCTCACGGCGGACCTCACCACCTCCAAAATCTGCGGCACGTGGGTGCGGGCGGACAGGTGGGACTTGAGAAAGCCCATCACCATCTTGAAGACGTAGTACTTGTTGCACAGGGCGTAGTCGCCCGGCACCCGTAGACCGTCGCGCAGCAGGGCCAGGATCCAGGCGCGGCACTGCGCCTGCAGCTTGTGGTCGGTCAGATGGAACATCTGGATGAAGTTGGGCACCCTGTACACGTCCAGCGCCGGCTTGACGGTGAGGAAGGCGATCATGGGCGGGCAGGTGGGTTGAGTAGGATCCAGCAATAACCGCGTCATCTCTAACAAGAAGATAGTGATGAGGTTTGACAGACGGAGATTAGGTGTAGGGATACCGTTGGCCAGCCAGTCGAACAGATACATCCACTGGGCCGACTGTGCGAAACGGGAACCCTCCAGGTGGGCATATAAGTCCTTGATCACGTGATACGCGGCGGCGCGCATTCGGTCGTCCTCACTTCCCAGGGCGGCGAAAACAACAGACATGGCGTTGGAATTGATGAACCACCAGGTGTGGAGAATGGACTCCGGAGCCACCAGCTGGCTAAACAGCGGCAGGAGGAATCTCGGGTCGTAGAGATCGGCGTCCAACTCAGTCCGCGGGGCCGTCGCGTCCAAAGCCAGGGGTAGCGTCAACGGGAAATTGTAAGCAGTCTTGAGCAGACGCTCGAATTTGAGCAGACCCAGGATCTCCATGGTAGTGGGCTGTTTCATAAGAGTATGACGCATGTCCTTCAGGAGAGAGTAGTGAGTGGCGGCCGCCTCGCCCCACAAGAAGGGCCGGTACGACGCGCAGTACACGCCCTGCGCCTCACAGACGTACAGCAGACGCAGCAGCTTCTGATCGGCGGGTGAGAGACTGGCACCGTAGACGGACAGGTACATGGGCACGAGGGTGGCGCGGCACACGGTGGGGTCCATGTCGGTGAGGAGCACCAGCAGATCCAGCAGACCATTCTTCCATTCCAGGTATAGAGGGTCCTTGCTGAGCAACCCAGGTAAGAAATTCGAATGTCCGAGGAGCAGCTCGAAAATGGACCCGGCCATGAAGTGGGCGGCCTGGCCATCATGGTGGAGCCGGCCCAGCAGCACGGCCAGTAACCGTAACGCCCCCGCGCCTGCTGGATTGGTCAGCGCCACCTTCAGGGTGGTCTTAATCAGACGCTGGCTCAATTTCTCAGCGTGGATCAACTCACCAAGCGCCGGCAGCTGAGACTCCTTATCCGACAGAGTGGCCATCACCGCGTCCACCACGGTCAAACAGTCATCGCGATGGGTAACCGATCCGCTCAACTCTTCCGCGAACCAGTCCACTACCGCTTTGAGGGACGCGACCACATCACAGGAGGCGGGACTATATCCCCGGATGGTGATCCCATTCTTCCCAATACTGGAATGAACCCGGGATAAAACTCGCAGCCGTTTGGCGGAAGTGGGCCCCACGCTTTTCTCGATCAGCCCAGACTGCTTCCTCACGCTCACCAACTCCAGACCAACGATGGCGGTCAGCAGACCAGACACCAGATCGTCGCTCAGTTCGGCATCCTCCTCGGATACAGCTAGTGAATCGACCAACCTGGACCAGTAGTACTTGGCCAGCACCTTAGTGACAGCAGACCGACTCTCGGAGGCCGAGATCGACTCGCTGGTGAGCTTTCCCAGGAAGACAGCCGCCAACGGATGGAAAGGAGCCACCTCTTCCGGTACACCATGCTCCTGCAACCAGTTCTCGAAGACGACCAGATTCTCCGAATCACTCTCCAAAAGAAGTCGAGCAAGCTGACTGTGGAACGGCATCGCCAGGGTGTCCAACAGCGACTGAAAGTACTCCCGGGACACCAGGAATGCGTAAAGACGATTGGCGCTCAGTAGATCGTGTAGGGATCGCGCTACACGAGTTGTAACGTCATCGTAGTCTCTGTCGTTGGAGGTGGCCACTAGATGGCGCTGAGATTGGGCGAGGTGGTCCAATAGAAGGACGAGCAATTCTCCCAGGTCTGTTTTACCGGAATCGGTCGACGGCGACCAATCCGCGTCGATCACATTCCGGAACGTGGCGGGTGGTAGCCGCGGCAGGAACGGTGAGATGGCCCGCACCGATGGGATGAGTGTGGACGGTCGGTCGGTGGTTGACAGTCGCATGGCGCGACGAACGAAGTCGGTGGCCCGGTCTTGGTAAGCCCGGCAGTCGGCGATGAGGTTGGTACGGTCCGGCGTGACCCGGGCAGCCAGGTTCAGTACCAGTTCCGACGCGGCCGTCGCTTTGTGGCAGGCGGTATCGGCCAGGAGGTTCCAGTTCAGGAAGGTCTTGGAGATGGACGGGGAGCTGATTAGAGCCGTTTCCATTCTATTAAGTAGACTTTCTCTGCCTAGCCGGTCGCGGGTGGAGTTGTTCGATAAGAGATCGCCGCTAGTGGGGGCTGGGGCGCTGTGGTCGTTGAAGTAAGACGCCAGTTTAGTCAGTACGTGGCAGAACCGGCTAAACAAATTGACGTCACCATCCTGTAAAAAAGGACGAGAAAAAAGGATGAATGAATTAGCAAAGAGAACGCAGAATAATAAAATAATATAATAAGTGGCTTTACAAAAAATAATTACTCGAAATAATTGGTAATTGGTTCAAACCGATAAAAAAAATAGTTGGCAGCTTACCTCTTTCTCCAACAGCAACTCGATGTAGCACAGAGTTTGACGATACGCAATAAACATATCGTAGTCAGTCAGGGAACCAATGAGCTCTTCCAATTCTTCATCGTCGTCCTCCAGGGCAACAGAACTCGGCGAGTTGGTCTCGAAAGAGCGACGGAGGATCGTCGTGAAATCAATTTGATCGACGTGATTGTGTTTACGTCCTTTCACCTTGGGCAACTGGAATGTGAAAATAGACAAACCAGTATAAAAAAATTGCAAATGCACTTTTCCGAAAAAGAGTACGTACCGATGACTCAGTGGGTATGGCAACATCCTACGAATCGGACGGTCCCGGGTTCGACTCCCGGCGCAGGATTTCTTTTATTCGTTAGCCTGG
>JAUJYS010003078.1:0-13657 GCA_033995665.1 Melogona broelemanni | reverse complement strand
GCTCTGGACTCCCTAATGGAAGCTCAGGGGTGACGCCAGTACCCCAGGCTCGTCGAATAAACGAGAGCCTGCGCCTGGAATCGAACCTGGGACCGTCCGCTCCGTAGAATGTTGCAATACCCACTTCAAGACCAAGTACCACGCAAAATTAAGAACATTCAAAAGCGCTAACTACCATCCTTTTTGTTCCTTTTCCCGTGGCTCTCGGGCTTCGACATTCAGGTTCGGCGACATGGCGACGGATTAAGAGAAAATTCGATAACTGGAACTAAATCCGCGCGGTTTTAGTTTTATTGGGCGGACCTTGGTCGTATTTTTGTCTTTTTAAATAACATGGTAATATGCGATCATAAACCCCATAGGCACATTTTCTGAATGCGTTTGGGGCCGTGATAATTTTAGTTTGTGCGGACTTTCACCAGATCTCATTGTTGGTCGCGGTTAATGAAACGGTTTGATTTTAATTTGGCGATAGTTGCAACGCGAGTTCTGATCTGCTGCGGCTGCTTGCCAGCGGTTTTGAAGACGCTAAATGGATATTTGTGGAAACTGATTTAAAGAACATAAACCGATTTGCGGACGCAGATCAAAATACATTTTATGCTGTAAAATTGCTCCGCTGTCGATACACTTTGGAAAATTGTGCTCGTAAAAAATTGAAAGTTATGAAAAAGGATCCCTATACACTGAAAAGTAACCCCCGTTCCAGGTCCTCAAAAGAGGAACCAATGCGTTCCTAAGTTCCTAAAAAAAGGAACTTTTCCTTTCAGTTGCTACCCAATTCCGAATACACATTTCCAACGATTCAATCGTATTTTAATATTTCCTGATATTTTCAGCAAAAGGCAGCTTCATATTTTTTTTCGGAAGCGCCACAAGGTTGGAGAAGAGAAAGTAAGGTTGGAGAGGTCGCATATGATTGCACCTATTAACTTGCTTCCGGTCTTGCTTCCGTTAAAGAAGCGAATAGTTCAATATCGAAAGTCTATCGATACTACAGTATCCACAGTTGAGCCTTCAAGAACGGCGTCCCCGGCTCCATAAACCACATGGTGGCACACATTCCACATGGAAGTACGTTGCAAATTGAATTGATTTCGAAGAGCTCCGGTTACGGTTTTTGATAAAACTGGACGGATTTATTTGCTTCCACGAGAATCAACGTCTAATGAAGCATTGGCTTTGGTGAGTAATTTACAAGAATTAATCCAACTCGGATTTATTTACTGACTGCTGCTCAATATTGATCTGTTTCACACATGTTTGTGATCAATCGTGAAAGTTTTAGTCAGTACATTTTTAATTTTGCTCGCTAGAGGACCACCATCGCCAAAACTATTACAATTACAATATATACCAGCAAGCAGCCCCTTTTAGGGGGCCAATGGCGGGGGACTACAGCCGCAGCATTAATTTAAATATATATTACAAAAGCCACTGCGCTATACTACTGAGCTTACACTGCGCTACCCGTTGTTCTTTTGTAATATTAGGCTACTGTACGTAACACTAACGTGTTTAGGCTTTAGATGCCTAACCACGTACCACTGTATTGATCACACTTTATGTCTTCTAATCGTCTGCATTAAAACATCATAGCCTATTTTCAATTGCTTCCGTCTCTCACTCCTTGGTCAAGGAATTTATTTTTTAATTTACCGATAAACTGGCAAAATATCGTGATATCGTGTTTAAAACATCGATAACCTTATAGTAATCGATAGATCAAAAACATATGTTATCGCGCATCCCTAGTTTAAGGCTTGTCGCGGATTGTCTTGCTCGCGTGATGCAAATGCACATTTGCTAAAAATTTCTGTGGATTTTGGTTGCAGAAATTCGAAAGGACGTTCAATGGCTCTCGACGGTAGCAGATTCCCATCGGTAAGTTACGCTACGCAGTAGCCTAGTGTGTAAAAATCAAAAGGCCTAAAAAAAACACGTGTATTTTGTTGTTTGTGTGCCCCTGTCATGTCATTCACGTCAGTCATAAAATGTTGGTGTGCTTCTAAAGCCAAATACTGCACACATTTATGTGACATTTAGGCTCAATTACACTTTACGCGGTCTACCGCTCCCCAACCATGTTTTACCTACCTAACCTTCCTAACTTAACCATGTTTCACCTACCTAACCTAACCTAACTGTAGAAAACATGGTTGGATAGGTTAGGTTAGGTTAGGTTAGGTAGGTAAACCGTATGACGTCACCGTCTACCGTATTTTATGCTCGCTCGTCAGAGAAAATGTTCGCGTAAAGTGTAATTCAGCCTATTTTTAATAGTTTATACTATTTTTATAAAGTTTATACTATTTTTAATAAAAAATAGTAAATAATATATTATTTATATAATTATAGCTATAATTATAGAGTGTCTCAAACGGGATAGAAAAAGCGACCAGAGAAAAATAAGATAAAGTTTCCCAAGCTTACAATTAGTTTAACATTGCACTTACTTGCATCCTTCAACCATGGGCTTTGTTTCCGGAATCAATGCATAGAGAAGCTCGTAACATGGTATGCAGATGTTCTTGAGAAATCCAACCTAATTAGAGAAGCGAATAAAACGTCTAAATGACGGATCATAACTTCAACTTGCCATATATCTGGAAGCACCCTACCTACTTTAACAACTTCGGCAACAATTTATAAAATCACGAGGCACTTCATGGTCAACAACAGTAAAACACGAGACAATGGCAAGGCTGTGCTTGACGTAATTCGTAGTGACGAGCGTGGCGTCACTTGTCTGGTGCGCTTTGTTCAAGTACACGTTCCAAATACTGACGCCACGCTCGTCATTGCGAACCAATTTAATAAAACAGATTAATAGCCAGTCGATAGGCAGAGATGGGTAAATTATTGGTATTTTGGTGATTTCTGCAATGCAGGATACAATGTGCGCATTTCGACAAGTACAACGGACATTACGAACCAAACACATGATGCGTAATCAATCTTCGATAACTTAATCGGGACCTGTTTTACAATGCATTGTTTAATGAGTAACACAGAAGCGACTTTGAAAAACTAATAAGTACGATACCAATGTTTTTCCCACCAGAAATATACGAACATAGTTTCGACGTGAGTGAAAAGCATGTATTCGAGTCTCGGATTCAACGTTTAAAAACAGATTTAATTTTATTTTTAGTATCGGCATGTGTATTCTATTACCAAATTTTATTATATTTTTATTATTTTATTTTACAGAATGAAGCGCTTTTGTTTTAATTTTAAATGCTAAATCAACATGCTAATACAAAAAATAATCTAAATTCGTACATTTTTGGATTCACGTCGATCATTCCATTTCATTAATTATAATTCTTTTCCCGGGTTTTATCATAAAATTGACATCAAAGATAATTTGACATTCTCCATTTAATTTTTATGATCATTCCAAGAGGATTCTGAAAAATATTACCAAAACTTGAATAGGTTAGAAAATATTTCTGGCGATTCCTTTAACTTAATTCAATATTTACATTGTATTTGATTGCATTACTTTATTTGCATAGAGTGCATTACTTTATTTTCATATTTTGTATTCATTTATCTGCATATATTGCATTCCTTTATTTGCATAGATTGTATTACTAAATTAACATTTTCCCCCTATTTTTCGAACAAAGCGAGAAAAGCTCTGAGGCTGAAGCGATAGGAGATGGAATGGAAAGCGGGAAAAGATTATTTTCAGAGACGGTGGGGGATTGGGAGGATAAAGATAAATTGGGATACATATAAGGATGGTGGGGGTGGACGGAAAATTCGAGCTTGAGTTCGGTGGGCATTTAGGATGTGTTTAGTCACCTGGGCCATTCCCTGCTGGTCTTGCTTTGAGCGGTCCATCATTGGAATGGGCGCCCTGCCAGCAGCCCTCTCCAGGTCCCCCTATAAAAAATGACACAAACGAGAAGCCAATGAAAGGGGGAGGCCACGGCGACACCCACCTGTGTGGACGGCTGCTGTTTAGCCTGGTAGCGATCCATCATGGGCAGCGGGTCTCGACCGGCGTCTCGCTCATCGTCACCCTAAACGGCACAGTCGGGTATTATTATAACGCATCTGTGTGTCTTGTCGGAAGAAAATTATTAATTCAAACTTGTGACGTGTGCGTTGCACTGGTGAACACAAGGTGCCAGGCGAGGTGATGAAATGGAGAGTCGAAAAACCGGCTGAGTAACAAATCAAAAATATATCAGTGGTTTTTATGATCCTATTTTGCTTATTTATTTAAATAGATCAATGACAATTTATATGGAATATACATGTACATGTATACTCTTATAGCGGGGAATTTATACTTAGGCGGGGAATTATTAATTATTAATTAACTGCAGTCGTGAATTTGAGGCCTATGCTTATAACATGGTTATACACATGTGCATGTTTATAAGAAACATTAGTTCAGCTACTTTAATTGTTTAAAAGCATGCGCGTCCAGCGCTTGTTGCAGTTTCCGAAATCGTCAAATGTTATCGCGTAATAGTGAGAAACAAAACGCTATTTGATCCATTTTTGTTTTATTTCCAATGCTTGTATACATAAATAATGTTGTACTCTTTGAGAGCTCGGAGGGATTTTTCGAATTATTTTAATTTATTGATTTATTTACTTTCATAATAATGAATAGCATCTTGTTCATGGCTGAACAAAGGTTGAAAAAAAGGTATCGTGTTATTGTGTGAAATGTTATGTCCCACATGTAGTGTGGTCAGACGACATATAGTGTGGTTTATTTATTTATTTTTTTTTTATTCCGGATCACTGTAGTGAATAGCACTACAGGAGGTTATTGTACCCCTAGTGTCGCTGTGGCGATGTGTGAGGGGCACATTCCAGTGCCACAGGATCGAATAAACGAAAGCCAGCGCCGGGAATCGAACCCGGGACCACCCGCTTAGTAGACTGTAACCATATCCACTGAGCCACGGGGGAAGTTATTGCAACTTGCATGGTCTCTTCATCTGTGATATATATTCCATTGTTCGCAACTATCTGTTCGTTCCAAAAATAATCGCAATTTTATTTTATATTCGAACGTTCACAATACTCTGTTCGTCTTTCTTTTCAGTGATGTACGCTCTGTAATCCTTTCCCCATTCATTCATCTAATCTCACTTACTGCAAGATTTTTCTTCATTGTTCACACTTTGCATGTTCATCTATTTGGCATTTTTGACGCAAAGTCGCCAAAAGTTGGTCATGATCCAATGATACATCAAATGGAGTTGGTGACTGTGCTAGGGTGACGTTGAGTGAATTTCATTGGCTCGTGGCACGATTCACGTTCGTTACATACCTGCTCGTAGAATTCCTCGAAGATGACTTTGACGGTCTCGACCTGCTGCGACCAGGGTTTGCAACTGGCGCAGAGGTCACAGGCGGTCATTGTGATTGCTTGCAGAAGCAACCTATTTAGATATTGTACAAAAACAATTTGGAAATGTGGTTTTTTTTTTGTAAAAAAATTCACGAAAATTAAATTATGTTGTTTATGAAAATATTTAAAAAAATCTCTGCCGTACCTGTGTTCACCGTTATTCCAATCAAAATTTCCTTCAGCCACAATGGTGGTCAATTTGGATTTGTTGGGAAAGAACAGCGCCAGGTCTGTGGCTAATATACAATGCCTAATGTTGGCTAACACCTATAAAAAAAGATAATTTGATTTTGGTCTTACTGACAAATTTTCATAGTACATGTAAAATAAAATATGTCATCACCCCAAAATTGGGGGAAGTCACCCACCCCTTAGCTGCTTCGAGAAGCTAGCTATGAGGGGCGGGTGATGAATGACATATGTCATCTTAAAATTTTTCCGTATATTTTCGAATGAAAAACTTCGATATTTTAAAATTATTTTTGCCTTTTTCACTTCGACAAATCGAGAATACCCAATGGGTAACATAAATTTTTTCCGTACATTTTCGAATGAAAAACTTTGATATTTTAAAATTATTTTTGCCTCTTTCACTTCGACAAATCGAGAATGAAAAACTTTGATTGAAACTTTGATTTGATGTACATTTTCGAATGAAAAACTTTGATATTTTAAAATTATTTTTGCCTCTTTCACTTCGACAAATCGAGAATATCCAATTGATTACATAAACAGTAATGCGTGTTCCTCAACTTTATTTACCGTTTTATATTCGTCGGAGTTCAAACACTTGAGAATATTATGTCCGTCTTGCTGTAAATCAAACAAAAAGTTGAAAAGTTGTTTATAAAAGTTGTTTGTAGGGGTGAAGTAATAAATAAATAAAAATGCGATAACGGACCTGCAGGATGGAGATTGTCTGATTGAGATGATGATGTTCTAGCGTTGAAGTGGTGTAGATGGCCGCTAGTGGCGAGGCAGTGTCCAGCATGAACTTATTGGTTTTCCCTCGATGATCCAGGTCATGACACATGCACGAAATGTATAGCGATAAAGACTGAAATCAGAGTCAATAATACATGTATGTTTTCAACAGGATCCTTTGCAATATATTTCTAATGCGCGATATTTGAAACTAAATCAAACAAAATGAACATCGAACATGAAAAACCGCGTTTCAGAAGATAACATTATTTGTTTTGCCGTCGCAAATGTCGGATTACAAAACATTTGTCGGATTACAAAACAAAACAAATATTTGATGAATTAAATTTTTCATGTTCGATATTCATTTATTTGATTTATTTTCAAATATTACTCATTTAAAATTACCTTTTGACGCAATTTATTTCATTATTTTACAACATTTCATTTTCGAAATGGAAATGGCACCAAAATTATATTAAAATAAATCTTTCGATCTCTGTGTAATGATAAGGACGATAGTTATTTTGCCATCACGACAATGTTCAAATGTTTTATGTCCAATCATTGATAGTATAAATTAATATGAAGTTTACTATCAAACACGAATAACCGAATCATTAAAAGTATAAAAATAGGCATGTTTTACTCGAATTAAAATGTAGAAGTTTAAATGTGTAATCGCAAAATTCACCTCAAGCGGGTTAAATACTTCGGAGGCCTTCTTGAGGATGCTGTAAGCGCTATTGGCCACCGTGAATCCGTGCGTCCAGTTATGATAGGGCACACGTCGGTAGTTCTTGCGTACGGTCAGCGTGAAACGAATCAGACTGTCCAGATCGAATCGACTAGACAGGAACAAACAAAATCGATATTAATCATTAAAAATGAACAGTCACTTGGAAAAGAAAAAACCAAGCGAGCGTTTGCGGTTGGCACTGCGTGTGCGCGTAAAAGGTGGCGCCACCTACCTAGAAGAGCCGAAGAGATCCTGGAACATGAAGATGCTGTACCTTGTCTTTTCGTCCGAGTCGATGTGGTAAGTCGCAAAGTAGAAACTAGAAATAAGCAAACTAAACGTTCCGCGTTACGTAATTCGGTCTGTCTGAGCAAGCATCCTCGTGAGACAAGGGGCCAAACCCTCAGAATTTATTTTTTGTGAGGGGAAATTCACCTCACTGAGTGAATATCACAGCAGGAGATTTTGTGCCTTTCATGTTGCTTAGGCAATATGTGAAGGGCATATTTTCACCACTCCAGGATCGAATATACGAGAGCTTTCGCCGGGAATCGAACCCGGGACCACACGCTCAGCAGTCTGTTGCCAAACCCACTGAGTCAGACGGATCGTACATGCCTTACTAATTATATTTTAAGATGCCATAATCATGCTAGCATTAAGCGCAATAATTAATTAAACTGTTATTTAAAATTGATAATAATAATAATAATATATAAATAATGAAAATAATTCAACTGGTAATAATTAATTTTTAGAAACAGTTTGTTAGCAGCTTGGTGATGGAGGTAAGTCCCCCATGAATAACGCCGCGTTTATTTAGCGAAACGCCAAAAGTGATAAAATGTACGGCAAACCTTTCGTGTCGAGCAGAAAAAAGTCCGCCCGACACGCCGTGAAAACAAGATCCACCAACAATTTCAAAGACAAATGGACTCAGGTCTCAGGATGATGTTTGTCTGAAGGACGTCTCTCATAATGTCCTTAACGATTTGAAAATATGACACGCTGCTCCATTGACACCGACCTGTCCACGTTGACGGGCTCCTTCGGAAACGGCATGGTCTTCATGCTGTCGATCTCGTCGTTCTTGCACGTGTTGTGATAGGAGAGCATTTCGAGCGCCACCTTGTACTTCTGCTCGGAACGACGAATTTTGTCGTACAACTAAACGAGTGACAGAAACGAAGCTGTTCAACTTTTCATTCTCAACAACAAATGTTTGTTTATTTGTTTGTTTATTTACTGACAAAAAGATAAATTAATACATTTCTGTCGTCACCCCAATCGGAGGAATTCTGCCAACTCTTAGCCGTATCTAAATTTACTAGCTATGAGGGGTGAACTATGAGTAAGTTTTTCATTCTTCAATAACCTAGCTGACAAGCTTCCTGAATACGAGCTAAGCTTTTAATATTATAAAACCAGAACTGAATGACAGTAGGGTTAACACTTTTGTATCTGAAAATTCAATATGATATTTGTTGAAATAAGAAAATACCTATTATGATCTTCTCTTCTATTCGTTCAATCAATTTAATGTACAAAACGTTTCATTCACTAAAATAACTCTTTTGTAACAGAAAAATTTAGATTGAATATTTAGCCTCGAATGTTCAACTTGTGCGAAAAAATAAACGCATTAAAATTGTAAATTTAAAATTACTTCTAAAATGGATCGAGCACATAACAATGTACTTACCTTCGCATGATGTAAGGCCAGACCACAGTAGGAGGCGAACACTTCAAACGACTCCTCATCGGCTTTAGTGAAGATGCCATATTGTTTGTTTACCATCTGGACCACGCCAATCACCCTGCCCAATCACATTATCCAAAAAATAAAACATGGGCAAATTATTTTATAATTAAATATAAAATAAAATAAAATAAAAATCACATCAAAAATAAAAATAAAATAAAAATCACATCGAAAATAAAAATAAAATAAAAATCACATCGAAAATAAAAATAAAATAAAAATCACATCGAAAATAAAAATAAAAACAATAATTCACACAGATTGTTTTTGCAAAGATTTCACAAAGATTGTTTACGCAAATATTTCACAAAGATTGATACTCACGCTCCCCGTATGAAAATGGGCATGCAGAGAATGGTCTTGGTAGTGTATCCGGTCAATTGGTCAACTGTCCGATTAAATCGCGAGTCTTGGTAGGCGTCCTTGATGTTCAGAATTTCGCCAGTCATGGCGACCTGTCCGGCAATGCCAGTCCCGATCGGAAATCTTCGTCGGGTTGATCAGGCAGCAATTGACAATAAATAAATATTATTAGAAACATGACAACGTCACCAAGCTATACGAAATACAATACCAGCAATAAATAAACCAACATTTTAAACTAAATTCTGATATCGGTGCAACTTAAAAATAAAAAGATATTGGGTTTGTCAACAGTGTTGGATAGGAGCGGAACGGAAATGTTCCATTCCTAGGAACTGGTGCCAACGGAACGGAAATGTTCCATTCCTAGGAATTGGTTCCAACGGAACGGAAATGTTTCATTCCTAGGAACTGGTTCTAACGGAACGGAAATGTTCCATTCCTAGGAACTGGTTCCAACGGAACGGAAATGTTCCATTCCTAGGAACTGGTTCTAACGGAACGGAAATGTTCCATTCCTAGGAACTGGTTCTAACGGAACGGAAATGTTCCATTTCTAGGAACTGGTTCCAACGGAACGGAAATGTTCCATTTCTAGGAACTGGTTCTAACGGAACGGAAATGTTCCATTCCTAGGAACTGGTTTCTTTTCTGATGAATTTATGAACGCTTAGGTTCATTTTTTTAACGGTTTGGTTCCTTTCTGTGTAAAGGGTTCCTTCTTCCATAACTTTTCAAAAAAAAATTCTACGAGTACGATATACCATAGTGTATCGACAGCGGAACAAAAAGGAACATTTTTATTTGATGACAATTTCGAAAATTTGTTAAGAATAAAATTGGTTTGTAAATAATGATCAAATGTGATTTTTCTTTCAATTTTAAAAATAGTTTTAGTCGAATGAACGAAAAAGGAACGGAAAAGTGTCAGGTTTCTAGGAACTAAGAACGGCCAGGTTCCTTTTAATTTCTGTAGGAACTGGAACGAGAACTGTTTTTTTTTTTCAAAGAAGAAGCAGGAACTGGAACCAGTTCCTTTTTAAAAGGAACGGACCCAACAAAATATGGAGGAAATCCCATACCTTATCTCTTTGGCCGTGCTGCCCTCGGGAACGGAACCCGACGCTCCTTCGAGTCCCACGCCCATATCGAAAATGCGGGCGTAGAGTTCCCGGCTCTTGTTGTCCACCAGAAATAGCGAGGCGCGATCGGCACTCACAAGTTTTTGGGCAAAGTTCTGTATGATGAAAAAAAAATGCATTCATGAAATTGTTTTGCATCAAGCATTAAAATATTACAAAGTAAAATGTTGTTCCGGTGAAATATCGATGGTTACCATTATTTTGATGATGAGGGTGTCCATGCTGACCATGTCTTGAAAAATAGATCTGGCAATAGTAAAATGGAGATCTCATAAAATTATTTTCTCGTTTCAATTACTTACCACTTTGCGACATTGTAAAAATTAAAATAAGTAAAAATTAAAATATGTTGATTATTGTAAAAATTAAATTAAAATTAAAATCGTAAAGGCGTTCGATCGTCAGCTTACTTGACAACGTTGAGTAGAAAATCATTTAGCTTTCGTTGCTTAGCCATGTTGTAGTACATCTACGGAAAAGGTGAAACAACCCAACGCATTATAATTATTTTTTTCAAATACTGTGATACAAAATACTGTAAAATTGACACAAGAACAGAAACGTGCAACTTTATACTGCTCATAATACAAGTGTGTATCTCAAGCTTTTTTCACTAACATTTTATTGGTAGACCAATCCTTGCGTGACAAATTTTTATTATTTATAAAATGAGCACTTTTTCTACGAATTAACTACGAGTTAATACAAGGAAACACACGATATTACATTGTGGATCGTAGGATTTATGGCCAATGCGTGTAACTACCTAGTAACTGAAAAAAAAAAGCAATCAATACGGTAATATCGTTGGACGGGCTTGTTGTCACCAATATATCACGCCTGGCCATCAGCCAGCTTTCATTTTCACGTCGTCACATTGACAACAGGGCGACTTGCGGGAATTTAACGAGTTGTGACACGGCTGTAGACGTCATTGGGGGAGAGACGACAAATGCGGGCTAGGCCATCTACTCCGCGCATGCGCGCTAGCTCGCGCCGCCCCCGTTTAGTGTTATCATCGCCAGGCGGGCAATAACTTTCGCATCGATAAAGTTGTCTCGTGCGAGAGAGTGCCAAATAGAAAATATTTTGTGTTTGCAAAATGGCTTTATGAATCATTTAGCAACTCCAATGCTCGATAAATTGCGAAATTGTTGACGCTTTCCGGCGAAAGGTTATTTTTAATGTTTTCGCTTCGCCGTAACGTCATCGCCAGACGCGTTTGTTGTAACAGCGCGAATCACGGGGACTAAAGTCATAAACGATGGAGTCGACGTTGCGGCATCGTATTAAATTTGTACGGTCGTTTAGAATATGTTTTTCGCAAGTCTAATAAAATTGTGTTAATAGTGTACGCGCCTGTCTGAAATTTATTTTTAATTTTGTAATATGGTGTCCACATTTTATATAGTTTGTACAGATCTGTAAGGCAAAGTTATTGTATATATTCCAGTATCTTGATTGCATATCTTGTTTGTGTATCTTGTTTGCGTATCTTGTTGAAAGGCAAACAGAATTTTTATTTCTTGTAATTATCTGGAGTCGCTGTAACCTTTTGGTATTCGAAGGAAAAAATCTCCAAAAATTATCTGTCTATTTTCAGATGTTTGGTCCCAAAATTTAAATATTAAATGGCGATAAAAAGTAGTGTATGTTTTAAATTGTTATTCGTATTTTATAAAAAATAAAAGTGACATTAAATATGATCGTATATAAATACCGTACTCAAATTTATTAGAAAATCGAAGTATTTGATAAAAAATCTAAGAAAATATGACTAAATACATGTACATATGAAACACACTGAAGTTTAGAGTGCGCAAACATAATAGATAAGGCTAGGATAAAACTTCAGGAATAGCCAAAAAGCAATTTCAGAGATCGCGGATTGTTTCAAGTTAGTTATCGAACGTGCCAAATGTGATACGATATTTTTTTAAGTACCATACAATGTTCGTAATCCTCCAAAATCTGCTGAACTAGTTGTTCAATCGAATGTTACGACTAGAACGCAGTCAAATCGTTTATGCCAAAAATTCTGCATACTAGCTGCTATCGGCATCTATGCGAAGCATCGCGCACAAAAAAAAGATGGCGGATGTTCTCGATGGAATTATTATCTGAGCAATAAAATGCGCTTGGTTAGATAGCGGCAGCGCTGCTCTTTCGTGATCATAAATGGAACACGTTAATGCCCCGCTATGGACTTCTTTTTTCTTTTCACTTCCGACCAGACTTTCGTGTACGGGCCAGCTCCATTGTAGGCTACCACAATCTTTTATCGTTTCTACATCAAACTAGGGATTTTTTTACCGGAGATATATATTGGACGCTGCCGAGAATGGAATCGTGATGATTAGGAACCGGATGTAAAAGTGCCTCAAAATAGAACTGTGGTTGCCTCAATTTTGGTCGGACATTCTAGTGACATCTGGTGCCATCTGGTGACAACTGTGTCCCAACAATTTTAATCTGTGCCAATCTTAAAAAATAATTAAATAAATTTGAGAGCGAAAGATATAAAATATTCATAACAATCAGGTCAGATAATATTTATATAAGCATCTATTCAGATAAAAAAGATGGGTTTATCAGCTTTCGGCTTAGACATTAAATACTTTCAATTATAATATCGAATGACAAGCAAAAAGGAAATTATCAATGATAATAAAATATATTGATTTTACTTTCTGTATAAGTAATATTTTCATCTTTTAATTTGAAATCTACATTCTATTTTCTAATTTCATTTTCTAATAATCCGGTCCCTATACCGAGGTTTTTTATTGCTGCATTTGGATGCGCTATCTTGCTGTCTGTGGTTGCACGCGTGTCAGGGGCAGCAGGTCATTTTACTTACTTCTGCATAGTGAAGAGCAATGCCTCCCCAAACTAAATAACTGTTGACGATCTGCGAAAGACATAAATAAAACATGATATAAGTATTCATGCCGGGACATGTACATGTATCGACTGAGATCGGTGGATTGACTTGCAGAATTCTAGGAGAGAATCTAAACAAATGGGCTGTTGGTTTGCTTAAGCCGAAAGGTGTGATGGAATTTGCCAGCAGAAAACAACAGTAAAGGTATGTACGACCCGCGTCTAGCCCAGTCGGTTTTGCAACCGACTGCAGTGCGGGCGGTCCCAGGTTCGATTCCCGGCGCTGGCTCTCGTTTATTCGATCCCGGGGTACAGGTGAAAATGTGCCAATCATATATTGTCAAATAGAACAAGAGTAGTACCGACACCTCGATGGGTCAGTCGGGCGGGTCCGGCCGGCGGTAGGCGTCCATGGTGGAGGTGACCTGCAAAATCCCTTGTTAAAGGCTTACGAAGGG
>JAUJYS010003077.1:0-13658 GCA_033995665.1 Melogona broelemanni | reverse complement strand
TGCTACCTCCACCAATGCTGCTGATTCCGACACAGCTACAACTACCAATGCTGACCCTACTGCTGCAACCACCACCAGCAATGATACTGCTACCTCCACCAATGCTGCTGATTCCGACACAGCTACAACTACCAATGCTGACCCTACTGCTGCAACCACCACCACTGCCAACACCAATGCTACAACCTCTGCTGTGAATGAAGGAGCCACTAGTAGGGCTGCCACCATCCCTGCAAAGACCAAGACCAGCACCATACCCACCACCACCACCACCACAGCCGACACCACCACCACCACTGCCGCTGGTACCGCCAACACCACTCCCGCTGCTGCCACCACCACAAGCATCAATGAACAAGTGAGCACCAGCAAGGCTAGCACCACCCCACCTATGAATGAAGCTGTGAATGAAGGAGCCAGCACTAGTAGGGCTGCCACCATCCCTGCAAAAATCAGAACTGTACCCACCACTACTGCACTACCAAAGCCACCACCACCACTGCCAAAGCCACCACAGCCACCACCGCCACGGACCCCTCACCCTTTCAAGGTCTATGAGGCGATGCCCCCAATTTTTGCTGGAACTGGCCACATGGTGGTGTATTTGTTCTCATATTGAATTTCAAACTTAAAGCGTTTTGAAATGTATTTTTGCTTTGAAATGGTTGGTAATTAAAGAGTTGGAGTTAGAGTTGTTTTGTTGCAGTTTGGGCAGATTGCAGTTAAAAGCAATGTCATCAAAATCGAACCGCAGCGAGTTTAGTCCCATGACGTTTTTTTCAAGTTTAACATTTTTGCTTTTGGGCACCAATTCGCCTGCTATTTGAGGCGCAATTCTAGTTTCGTCGTTTATGTCTAAAAGGTAAACATTTCCTTATAACATGTATTAAGACAGATTGTGTGTGGTTTAATGACCTTTCCAAAAATATAAAAACATATTATAAATGTTAAATGTTTATCGCACTAGATATTTTGGCATTTTCGCTACTTTGAATCTGAAAAACACCTATGAAAAAACGCCCCCTAGTAGCTGAACCACAGAACTTGTTAAATGCAGTGAAATGTTAGCATGCATCACCTACACAAAAAATATAGTACACTGTTTTAATTCTGAAAGTATTTTTTTAAGCCTAAACACCTTTTTGAACTTTGTTAGCTTAATAATTGGAATTTTGTAAATCTAAAAACAGATTCAGAATCAGGGGATCAAGCTCTCAAAATATGTAGCAATTTATTATCTGCTACAAGTAATTAAAAAGGTCATTTTGGGTGAAAACCACCTGTCAGATCCAGGTCCAGGGCTCCTACAACTACAACTAGGCACAATTTACAACTTTTTGGCAATCTGAGAACGGATTCAGAAAGGTCTTGTTAAGACGCTAAACTTTGCTGTAGAACAAATTTCTTAAATCGGACCGGAAGTCCGCCATTTTTGGCCTTCAAACTTTATGGACCAAATTTTACGTTGTTAACAACTTATTTAATAAAAAGTAACTTTATAGTCTTATTGCATTTTGCAAGGCGAATTCAACAGTGCCAAAATTCTTAAAAAGTCTTAAATCTTACCGGAAGTGCGTTAAAAGTTGATTTTTGTGTCAAAATTTGTGACAACAGGGTTAAATTTATGATAGAGTCACTGGGATACCGCCAAAAGATGCGTAATTTAATGGAGATGCGCTTACATGTGCGGATATTGTCAAAAAGTTTATTTTAGACGGAACAGCAGCCATTTTAGTAAAATTGTCCAATTTTCAAAAAACATTTTGCCCACGCAATAGCGCATTTTTGCGCACGATTTTATTGACGAAAATTGACATTTTCATCACTATTTTTTTAATATCTCCAGTTCTATTGCGAATTTTGACATTTTTCAACTGGAAAATGGAGCTGAGATTCATCTTCATTACCCTGAGAAATTTAAGAATTTTTGGAATTTTCTTTGTTACTGAAAAATCCATTTACAAATCCCAAACAAGCACAAATTAGATGACAAAATTAAAAAAATGGAGCAAATAGCATAGACCAATGGAGAGAAAGCACGCGCATTTTCATTGGCTCTGGTGTGTGCTAGAAATCCGGGGGAGGAGCTTATCATTTGGTATAAATAGTAGTGCAGCTTTTCACATCCTCTCTTTCTGGTTTTGGTGGGTGTTGTGTGAAGTTAAACCTCATTTGATTTGTGAAGTGAATTTTTAGAAACTGTGCAATACTGAAGGTAAGTGATGCAATCTTTTTAGGTTATCACCAGCCTAGGGCTGGTGGTGAATTAATTTATTCAAAATAAATTTTGGCAATCAAGTTCGGTGTTCACTAGCCTAGAGCTGTTGGTGAATTAATTTCTCCAAAATAAAATCAAGTTACAATTTAGGTGTTCACTAGCCTAGGGCTGTTGGTGAATTAATTTATCCTAAATAAATTCAAGCTCCAAGTTAGGTGTTCACTAGCCTAGGGCTTTTGGTGAATTAATTTATCATAAATAAATTCAAGCTCCAAGTTAGGTGTTCATTAGCCTAGGGCTGTTGGTGAATTGATTTCTCCTAAATAAATTCAAGCTCCAAGTTGCGTGTTCACTGGCCTAGGGCTGCTGGTGAATAAATTTCTCCAAAATAATTTCAAGCTGCAATTTAGGTGTTCACTAGTCGAGGGTTGTTGGTGAATTGATTTCTCCACAATAAATCCAAGCTCCAATTTAGTTTCCCCAAAATAAAGTCAGGTTGCAAGTTAGGTGTTTACCAGCCTAGGGCTGTTAGTGAATAAATTTCTGCAAAATAAATTCAGGTTTCAAGATAGGTGTTCACTAGCCTAGGGTTGTTGGTGAATTGATTTCTCCACAAGGAGCAAGCCAATGCTACAGTTCTACATTTTCTATGAGTCTTCACACACGAATATCCTACAGATTGGGATCAACACATACCTACACTCGGGATGTGTTACAACAACACGCCACTGACATCTATGTCAAAGCTGACCGAACCCACAAGTGTCAAAGGACACCGGGTGAAGCCAAGAAATTGAGCGGGATGATGGGGGCAGCATGCATGCTTAGGGAGCGAGGTATTCACACTGGTAGAGGAGCAAGAGCGCTCTCGCCAGGAGAGAAGAAGAAATGGCAGCGTAGCGCATGGTTTTGGGTACGCGCTACGGCGATTTTCGCTTGGCAAAATTTGATGCTTTGATGGCAGCAGTAAGGTAAAAACCAACTGATTTGAAAATCAAAAGTTTTGCTGTTTCTGTAGAGGGTTTGGGTTTTAATGTGGGACTGAAAATAGCCTTTCAGAGGCAGCTGACATTTTCGTCCCAAAGGTTTGTGATAGGCCTAGGTCTAAAAGTTTTCACTTGGACCTACCCCCCCTCTGTCTTTTGGTTTAAGAAAACTTTGTTTTCTTGTTGAGTCTTGTAACTCTGGGAATAGCTTGTCTAGCTCTGGGATTAGCATTCTGTTAGAATTGTTTTCAATTTTGTTAAAAACCAACTGATTTGAAAATCAAAAGTTTTGCTGTTTCTGGAGGGTTTTGTTGTGGGACTGAAAATAGCCTTTCAGAGGCAGCTGACATTTTCGTCCCAAAGGCTTGTGATAGGCCTAGGTCTAAAAGTTTTCACTTGGACCTACCCCCTCTGTCTTTTGGTTTGAGAAAACTTTGTTTCTTGTTCAGAGTCTTGTAACTCTGGGAAGAGCTTGTCTAGCTCTGGGGTTAGTATTCTGTTTGAATTGTTTTCAATTTTGTGGATTTGCAAAATTGCCAAAAATCCACGCCCATTTTCTGAGTGGTACCCCATTCACACTGTGCATTGCGCACATGCATTGGGAGGAGAGCCAAGCTCTCACCACACAGTACCCCATTCACATTGGCCTTTTTAATTGCACTACACTACACGCAAACACACACACGCGCCGATGTACACAATACATGTAATACATCTTTCCACATGTCAACACATATTGTATTGTCTTCTTTTAGCCATGAAGGCATTGTGTATTTTTAATTTGTTTTTGGAAATGTGAAATAATTTGCTTTCTTTAAATTTACAATTTAAAAGAAATATTTTAAATTGGCATTGAATTTAAAGATAAATGTCAATGTACCCATTTGCATTGTAAACGCCCCCTATCATATTTGCAACCTATTATGATTGTAATTGAATTATATTATTGAAATTGATAATATTGATTTGTCTTTCATTTCAACAACATAAAACAACTGTCTGTATTAGGGGGAGACGCTACGTGGGTTTTGAAGTAAAACAAAGTGACTTTTATTTTCATAAATCAAATGTCTGTTTTCTGGAGCACTGTTTCTCAACCTTGAATGTTGTCTCACACTTATTAGTATATCTTCAATAGGTGTTTCCATGTTCCATGATAAACACCAATGTAGGGAGGAATTATTTGCTTCCTTAATGAATGATTACATCCAATGCATGAAAATCGTCATTGCAAATTGGTAGCTGCTGTGAGTTACTCCCCCTGTGTATAAATCATTTTGAATTTTTCAAACTCTGTTATAGCAATATGTGTTTGCTTCTCTACATTCCTTCAATTGTTATAGGTTCAAAGTAGACCTTTGTTATTGTACGAGATTCAGTAATTGGTTAGTTGCTGTGCATTTTTAGTCTGCATAATAAAAATTAAGTTTGAGTATTTCCTTTCTGAAAAGGACCATTGTTTTGTTACAACAATCTCCACATTTAATTTTTGGATTTGATGATTAGCTATATCAAGAAACGTTACCGGAAATCCTGGCCCAAGACCGCGAACCGGCTCCTAAAACTAGGCCTACCAAGAATGAGGGCATGTCTACCGAGTTCGTTTGCGATGTTTCAAACGCCTATACATCTTCATCTGTGAGTAACAAACATTTAGTAGAGAGTGGTATTACCCATCCAGGAGACATTGCTTCATTTGATTTGTTAAAATCCAGCGATTCCGAAACGCATAATCAAAGTTGCATTTCAAAGGCTGGTCATTCAATTGCGATCGAGCCAATCATTTCCATGGAAACCGACAAACAAGTAGAGATTGAGATTACGCACAGTGAGTCCAGTTAAATTGCAGTATTAGCAGAATTAAGCCCAAGTAATGTGCCAAACATTACCATTGTCACGGAACTTGAAAATAGTTATCGAATGAACAAAACGGTTGATGACCGAAGTTTATTCTCAAATTCGGAATCTGATATTGAAACAGAATCACAACTGGTCAAGCAAAATGAGACCTCTTCGTTGAATGGATCAAGGAAATTTGATAATGATTCATTGGAACGGTTATCCAGCCCGTTTGATGCTCCCATAACTAAAATAAAAATAGGCCTAAGCTTATCCGAGTCGTCAAGTGCTATTGAGTCGAGTACAGTTGAGAGGCAAAATCTCATTTTTGGTTTTTCCGAGTCAAACCACGTGACAATAAATGTGTGGCTTATATCGGTTAATTTGGCCGACTTGCTAAATGGTTTGTGCATGAAAAATTCTGTACATTTGGCCGATGTTGTAACCTTGAGCGATATCGATCAAGCTAATGAGAAAAGTGTCTGCCATGCCATTGACTCAAGTGAGCGTATTGCCAACCAGTCAGACAACACTGGTAAAACATTTATGTAGGATCGCCAAACATCGCATCAGTAGGCTTACCGTTACTGGTGCTTTCAAATGTGTTCGAGCCAACTGAAATTGAAACTTCAGTCAGTACCAGCAATGAGACCAATACCACAACATCTCTGATACGTGATTGCCCAGACCAGTTGAATTTGAATAATTTGAATGAGGAAGTCATGTACAATTCAAACAACGGTGTAGACATGTTTTGCATTGAACGGATCAACGAGACCGCTATTGAGCCAGATTCTTTGGATAGGGAACAATTTGTTGTAGAAAACAGCGAACAATATGTTTTAGAGGTCGAGATTATCACTACTCCAGCCGAATATCAATTTGAAGAAAAGAATCCTCTTGTTTTGATGACTCAACAATCTCCAAATCAAAATTCTAGCCCACTTATAGCGATAGAAAACAATTCCACCATTAACATACCGGCCCATGAAATTGATAATTTTATGGAAATGCCAATGGAAGAAAGAGACAACACCCAGCTCGAGGTTATCGTTGGGGATTTGGAAACTAACTTATTCACTGCTGTCATCGAACCAAAGAATATCACTTCGTCAAACCAGGTGACCACAGTGATTTTACCTGTATCGACATTCTCAAATGTAATTGAGTCAAGTGAAATCGAGATTACGAATTTTGAGGACGCAGTCCCTAAGCATAACGTTACACCGACAATCCCTGCATTTGTTCAACGTGAACCCGCTAGCTTGTTTGAAAACAAAGTAGAGGGTATCGAAAATTCATTTATACCAACTATTAACGAAAATTTGGTCAATTCGAGTGAGGCACTACCTACGCTGAAGTCATCAGTCCAAAACACAAACCAAGTGTTAGCGCCGATTCCACAAGTCATCACCGAGTCGAATACGCTTGATCCGAAGATCATTGAGATGCTGAAACTCCATTGTGAACTGATGGCAATGGGAAATAGGCTGCTGGCTGTAGCTTCCGCCCAGCTTAAGTCTAGTCAAGCACAAGAATCGAGAACTGAAGTTGAGACTATGATGAAAATTGTAGCAAACAGACTATCAACATCCATACCAGTGCCCGAGAGCAGTAAATCTCATCATGAGAAAGAATTTGCGAGTCAACTTTTGCCGGTCCCACAATTACTACCCTCTGCAGCAAACGACAAAAACAGATGTGAGGCTGCAAAGGATTGCATGGATGAGCCATTTCGAACTAAAAATGTTGAGCCCAACAACTCAGAGTCCAGCATTGGGGATTTAAAAGACAAGAACATGAAAGATGCTTCAATCAACAAACTTCCAGTTACAGCAAACGACAATCAAGTTGCTGAAAGCCATGAACTTCAAGATGAAGATGCTGTGATCGTGAATTCTTCCCACATCGAAAGCCAAGATTCGAGTAGCGTCAATGTTTTCGCTGACGTCATCTGCAACGATTCCGATGCGGAATTTGAACCTACTTGTTTGTCAGCAAGTGAAGACAAGACAGATGAAGAAGAAGAAATAGTCTTTTGGCCAGCTTTGAAAAACGTTCGGATCAACGATGTTCGAGCTAGAATTAGGTTAGCTCTAGTTCCAAAACCACCACCTGAGGAAGAGGTCATCGAGGATGCCCACAGCGATTACTGCGAGCCTAATAGAAGCGAGTCATCCAGTTCCAGCAATTCTAACTCGTCAAGTTCCAATGATGACAGCAAAGAATTTGAGCTGATTGACTGGATCGAGCCAGATATTGAATCAGAACATGATTGTGAGCTGGAAGAAGTTCAAGCGTCTAAGTTTTGCGTCGCCGATGAATTCCCTACCATCTATCTGCCGAGATACGAAATGGTAAATGGCAAAGCACAAGAATCAGTTCGATTATCCTTGGTACAAGCGCTTTGGAAAGCAGATCGGGAAGCTGAGTTCGAAGCTGAGCAGAAGGAATTTTCTGATGGAGGAAATCTAGAGAAAGAGTCTAACAACTCAGAGGAACCCAACTATGAAGCTGATAATGAGTTAAAAGAGAGAAAATTGGTCTGCGATGAATGTTGGCGTGTACGTTCTCATCAAAATGCTAGAAAAGTTGGATCGATTATACCGGTGATACCAGTTAATCGGAAGCAATGGAATGAGCTGCAAAAGCAATGTGCAGTCACTTGGCGACAAGATATTGAAAGAGATGACACCACCGATACCAAATCGCTAGAATCTAATTCTCCGAAAGTGAAGAAAAATCAAGAACGTGATAAGCAGGAAAAGCCAAAGAAAGATGTCGGGAAGAAAGTCATCCCCCAACCTGAAATTGTCAAGACATCGACTCAAATGGTTTCAAATGAACAACTTGAGCAGCATGATCAATGAGATGAAACTGATGCAGCGACACTAGTTGCTGAGTTTGGGGATGTCCAGTCATCAATTGAACAGTTACTCAAGCTGCCCATTACTCCCAGTCTAAACAAGGCCCTCCACTCAATTAACTTTGAAATAAAGCGTCGGCGCCGAAACAGTCTGGAATTAGAGAGGCCGTTGTCCACAGACGAGATTCTGCAACAGGAGCTTAAGATTCCCCCTTGTTTGATACCTGATTGTGACTTTGATCTGACCAGGTTGATTCGACTCTAATCAGCCGACGTTCACAGACATGAGAAAATCACCACTCGACTTACAGCTTGAGCTGCCAGCTCATAGTTTGCTGTCAGTGGGAGGATTGGAGCCCCACAACACAAACAGCCAGGAAACCGGTTTTGATTCCGATGATTTGCTAGGACCAATAAATCCAAATGGTTCCGAGGAAGTCCCAGCTCTCGAAGACATTCGTGTTGTGCCAATTCGAGATGAAAAGAGTGAGGTCAACAACGACATCGTGGAAATAGTTGCACCAGCAGATCATCCATTGAATGAAGTCATTGAGAGAGGAAGGAAAGCGAAGTTATCCGCTCAGTCAAAAATTAAAGATATTTTTATGCCAAAACCACCGCCTAAGAAAAAGACACAGCAGTCTTCATCCAATGATTCAGTCAAGTTGCATTGAGAAGCAAATACAATTAAACGCAAGAATCAACAGATGATGGCTGAGCCGTGTCGAAAGATCACCAAGACCAGTTCGTCAGCAGTTCAAGAACCATTTTCATCTTCATGATCTGGCCCATCTTCAGCGCTACAATTTGAAATGCAAGTCATCCCAGTCGATTATGATCGTCATGGAGTCCGCGTTACGTTCCTCCACCTGTAGTCAAGCAACATTCACTCCAGTGGAACCATATGGTATGCCAAGGATTTACGAAGAAAAGAGCAAAGCCATTCGTGTACCACTTCATAGGGACATTGCAACAACACATCGACTGGAATGAGTTGTTTATCGTGACAGAAGGACAAGCCCGTGCCTTTGATCAGATTTATGGTCAAACAACTTTGACTGATGAAGAAAGAGTGGAGCGAGAAATCTTTGGTCCAATTTTCAGGAGATATGACATGGGAGTTCCGCATCGAATGCACTGGATGAACCACGCCATACTACAAAGACATATTAGAGCGATGGAAAAAAACTATCCACGTCGGAAGTATGGGTCATCAAGTAAGACATCAACTAAGACATTGACTAAAATGTCAACAACTTCAAGTTCCTTTCTGGAGTCAGTCGAAACCGATGTGGCTATGGAGCCAATTGATGCGCCCCAGATCTATCATCCGGAAGAGATCGCCGATTTGCTGGAACAGTTCCTTCAGTTATTCAATTTGGTGTTTGACAGAATTTAGAGGATTTTGGGAGGGGACCAGGAAGTTTTGTTGAAGTTCGTGAAGTGTATTTTAAAAGGTCGTGACAAAGGTTACTATCACCACCCCCATGACCATTACTCAGATGCCAGCCACCAGTGGAGCATCAAAGGCCAGCAAAGGACTAAGTAAAGCAGCAATTGCTACCATCAATCTTGTGGCTTCCTGTCACATCCCAAAGAATCAGCCAATGAGGATGCCGGCCCCAACACGACCAGATGTGGTGATGGAGGTTGTAGCTGACGAGACAGCCACATCCCAGCCACATCCCATGCAACAATGGTAGCTGCCGAAACAGCATATAGCAAGTGATGACTTTGTGGTCCCCTCAAAGAAGAAACCAAGGAGGAAGACAGCCCTTACCCAGCTGTCACCCTGTGTGGCAGCGGAAGCTGCCGAACCACCCCAAGAAGCTATGGTGGCTGTTAAACCACCAATGACGCAGTCTGTAGATGTGTCAGAGCCCTCAAAGAAGCTGTCAATGAGGAAGCCAGCCCCTACACCTCTGTCATCCTGTGTGGTGGTGGAAGCTGCCAAACCACCCCAAGCAGCTATGGCAGCTGTCGAACCACCCCTGGCAGCTATGGTGGCTGATGAACCACCCCCAGCAGTTATGGCGACTGTTAAGCCGGCCATCTTAAGCCGGTCTTCAGGTTGTGGAGCGAGATATACTGTGGCTGGAACCCTCCATTGCAACTTTTAACACAGATATGCAGTACATGGCGGATGTTAGTAATTTTTTTGCTTAAGTGAATATCTTTTAGAATTGTAGATTTTTTAGGTTTTGTCAGTGTTTGAAAAAGTATTTAAAAACTAAATAGCAAAATGTTGTTTTTTTCTTTTCTTCCAGTTCCAACAATGTTTCTTCAATACAAATGAGGATGCTCATGCTGTAGAAGCAGACTTGGTGGTAAAAGCAATACTGGAGGGTCTAGGGGTCATTGAATGTGTACAAATTGTGTTAAATAAAAAAGTAAAATGTTTTTTTCTTTTTGTTTGTGATTTATTAAGAGTATGTATGATGCAAAAAATCAGAAAAAGAAAAACTCTAAATCCCAGAAAATAAAACAAGAAATGCAATAATAATTAAATAAAAATAAATAACAAAAATAATTCTGAAAATGGAATTTGGTGCAACAAATCAGAAAATAAGAAATGGAAAAGAAAAACTCTGAAAATATTGAGTGCAACAAATCAGAAAATAGGAAATGGTAAAGATAGCCAGAAACTGAAATAGAAAAAAAAATAATTCTGAAAAAAATATAAAAAATGTACAAGACCTTGCAAAAGTTCTGACAGCTTTTTTTCTTTTTTTTTTCTCAACAGGCAAACAACACAAATTTACAATTTTGAGGGGGTGATGGGTAATTTGCAGGGATGGATCAGGGAGCTGAACATCCTGTCATTTTGACCCAGCATCTCCAGCACAGCTTAAGGGTTATGAAGCTGAAACAATGCAGACTGGAGATAGTCAAACTGTTGTGCCAAGGCCAACATCACCCCAGGCAGGGCCATCTGGGTACAGGCCAACATCACCCCAGGCAGGGCCATCTGGGCCGCCATCACCCCAGGCTTGACCATCAGGGTATGTGCCACCATAATCCCAGGCAGAACTATCTGGATACATAACCCCATCACCACAGGCAGGGCCATCTGGGCAACCAAACCCCCAGTTACCACTGACCCACCAGTATGAAGAACTGCTTGAGCCTGCATTGTTTTACACCATCAAGGTGGTAAAATGTTCCCATAGCAGGAACCTGCAAACAACAGTGGTGGATCAAACTTGTGCTTTCCACACTTCTAATGATTATTGCGACAGATGTCTTAAAGGTTGTGATTTCAGGTATCACAAATGCAAGAAGTCTTGCCAGACCAGTGTCGTTGCCCCATCTTAGAAACCAACCCCACAATTTAGTGTGATGCTTGCTGTATAATGTTTCATAACCAAGTCTGTGTGGCCAATCATGTGGCTAATGGAACAAGTGCTTTTAATAAAAATTGTCGATGTGTAGAAGATCTGTCAATGACCAGAATCACAGATGCAATTATTATGTGTGTCACTATTGTAGAAAGCAGGTGCCATATGGGCACCAGTGCTTTATTCAAAACCCAAAGCTTGCAAGGCACTTAAAAGCTGGGGCCCTTGGTCCAGCATACATTTACAACGATTTCAAGTGCTTGCAGATCTATGATATACACATACCAAATCTTGTTGTACAGTGTGAGGACATGGAAAAGGTATACAAGTTGGAAGAAGATGCCTGCCCTAGAGATAAGTTTTGACAATGGGTGTTTGATGAACACTGTGGGCTTGATAAGAAGAGGCCCAAGGTGTTCATTGCTCACAAAGGTAAGGGGTACGACATGCACCTCATATTGGAATGGCTGTAAAGCAACAATGTGTTTCCAGTGTCGGGTTCCCCCACCCCTATTAGCTCGAGCGCATGTGTTGTTGGATTTGTCCAAGCATGTGGCGACGCGTGGCTCGAGTCAAGACTGGCAGAGAGAGTTACATGCGCGTGTCGATTAGACATCTCTCTCGTTTTGTCTAATGGTTATCGATGTTCCTTGGTCTTTGGCTTTGTTTGTCGCACATTAAAAAGAGTTTTTCAACTTCTTTACTTCTGTCTGGTCTGTCATTTTCAGTGTTCTTCAAGAGTTTCCCTTACAGACCAAACTTTTTGGTACCAGTTCATGGTTTGCCCATCAAAAATGGCCTCTTCATTTTAAATCAGACATAATTTTTTTTTAATTGCTGCTACTGATTTTTTTTGCAGACATACTCGGCACACGCAACTTTGGTGCACTGTAGCCTCGATGCCGACTGGAAACATTGCAGCACATGTGCAAAAACTGGTGGGCGCAGTATGCCAACCAAAACTGTTTCTGGTGATTCCTCCAGCCTGCCCGATGTTCCCCCCAAAAGTGACTGCAAAAAAAAAGTGGCATGTAATGAATGACACCACTGATGCAGACTATGTTGTTGCCGCCGCCGATCAACTTTTGTGTGGTGGACCACCTTCCAGCACGCATCCAGCACATGATTGTCCTGCACACAACCATCCGGCACTACCAGCTACCATCCAGCATGCTGCCAACATGACGTCCAGCACGCCACCAACTGTTGCCTGTGCACCCTGGAACTGTATCCACTGTCCAGTGACTGTCAGCCTGCTGTCCGGTGGCCCTGTCCATCCGCTGTCCAGTGGTCTGCAGCACCCGTCCGTCACCAACCTGCAGCACCCGTCCATCGCTGTCATGTGGCGCCCACCCACCACTAAACTGTGACACCCATTCGCTGCCGTCCTGCGGCATCCACCCGCCGCCAACCTGCAGCACCTGTCCATCGCTGTCCTGCAGTGCCCACCCACCACCAAACTGTGACACCCATTCACTGCCATCTTACGGCGTCCACCCGCCACCAACCTGCAGCACCTGTTCGTCACCGTCCTGCGGCGCCCACCTGCCGCCAACTGGTTGTCTGGCACACCGCCAACCACTGCCCCATTGCACTTTTTCCCTCCAGATTGTGTTTGCCCCCGTTTTTGATGTAGTGGGGGGGCTGTCAGGTTCCCCCACCCCTTTTAGTTCAAGCGCATATGTTGTTGGATTCGTCCAAGCATGTGGCGACGAGTAGCTCAAGTCAGACTGACAGAGATAAGCACGCATTTCGGTCAGACGTCTCTCTCGGTCTTCCAATTTGTTAATGATGTCTCTTTGTATTCGGCTTTGTTTAAAACTGTGATTCGCACATTGAAAATAGCAACTTTTGGTCTTCACTTCTGTCTCATCCCATATTTTTGGTTCTGTTCCCTGACACCAGAAGTTATATTCCAAGGTCAGAAGCTCATGACCATTGAATTACAGGCCATGATCATTAAATAATTTATGGCATGTCATGAATGTCTCCTCACCTTTATAAAGTGATGAAAACCCCCTTAACTTTACGTAAATTAGAAATCCCCGTCACATTAGATATGGCCTACCCTTTAATCTCAACATTAAATGGAAGCCATTTAGCCACTTTTTCGGTAGATAATAAAATAACCTTAAGATTTGCAGTGAAAAAATTAAAATGTAATCTCATTAAATTGGAAGGCACATATTTAACCCACTGGGATCTTTCATATTTATGCCAAAACGGCCAGAACTTAGTTAAAATTGATATTTCACAATGCCAAAGATTTCCAGAATGGGCCTTGGCAATGACAGCCTACCTTCCAAACCTCCTTATTTTAAAATGTGGACCTTACCCTAGCAATTGGACGAGCAATTTAAGGTTTCGTCAGCCTAATATTACCATTCAGTATCCCCCAGCCTCTTCCCAAA
>JAUJYS010003076.1:0-13658 GCA_033995665.1 Melogona broelemanni | reverse complement strand
AGAGTGCAGTATTCCTGTAGTGCACTACGCGCTACGGTGAATTATAAAAAAAAAAAAAAAAAATAGGAAAATTTTGATTTTAGAAATTGAATAAATTAATTGGGATTTAAATAAGATTAAATAAATGGGGAATAGCTTGATTTAAGCAACACATTAATTGGTTATGTTCGACTCTAGTAGTCAATTATCCATTTTTGAGATGTCGGATTGAAGACTGAATTCTTGAAAAGTATTTTTGAATAACCGTGGTCAATTTTTATTACAAAAATATGCTTATTTCCGACTTTTTTCTAAAACTAGTAACAATATGAGGTAATAATAAAGTTCTGATTAATTTGGTCATAAAATGATTTATACACGAGAATAATGTGTCAATTCTCGGTTCAAAACTATTTAGTTTGGCATTTCTGCACGAGGGGGCAACACATATCTCAACGTGACACGATTTGGCTGTACAAGACCAGTGTATTCTATACAGCATTTCTACTATGGTGCATCATTTAATAATAAAAAAATCGGTACTTATATTTATTTTGCACCTGCTTGAACGCACCAGTGACCAGCAACCAGCGCGTTCCAAATAGGGGAAATTTGGTGCAAAACCTCGCAGGGGACTTTCTTTCAGTCATACGGTGACTTCATCCAACCTGTATCACTTTTATTGCAGGTGTCACAAATTAGGGTTCGGCCTATGTTCGCATCAATTTTGATCCGACAGAAAATTCCTCATCTACAATACAACTTATATTAAAAAAAATCAGAATTCAGATCTGTAGACAGGAATTCAATAGTAATTAGTATTTTTTATTTTGATTTAATTGTTGAAAACAATACAGTAATCAAATATGCTTTGCAAAGGTGATTTTGAACTTTAATTTAGAAAATTTGCATAATCGTAAACGATTCCAAACGGCGCCTAAATAATCGAAAATACCAAAATATGAGCTGTTGTAAATTATAAAATATGAAATGTACTATATGCATTTACGCCTTTCTATTTTCGATTGGATCATAACACAACAACATTTTCGAAATTTTCTATTTACTTCAAGTGTCGTCTGACATCACAACCTGAATTGTGAATGATTCACATCTCAATTCTAATCATTTTTTTTTTAAAATAAATTTTGAAAAAAAAAAAAAGATTTGCGTCATATTTGAGTGCGACGCGACGATAGGTGTGGCGTCACCATTTTCTATTAATGCCACTATTGAATGACGTCATGCGTCGAGAAAGAAGGGAATTGCAAACTCTCCAACGATTTTCGAAATAGGGAATTTTGACATTCTCTCGGTTAACAGTCATCTGGCATCCCTGCCCATAGCGTGACGCAGAGACGCAGAGGTCTATCCGAGCGCTAATTAATTTAATTGACTTCTGACACGTAAGCAACGGTGCTTGTCTAATAGCGACTGACGCCCACACATTTGGCCCACGGCACTCGGACACGCAGAGACATGAGAAAACCGCTTTTTAGGCCATTGAATTGAAACGCATCCCCCCCCATGCCATGCCATGTCTCCTGGAGCACTCTCGCTATCCTGTTGCACGCGAATGACTTTGAAAGGAAACTATACTACACGAGGGGAGATTCTAAAAATAATTACGTGTAGGAAACGGTGCAACAATTATCATTTGCAAAAGGAAATAATTAAGATGGCTAGTTTTGCATCGGGTATGCAGGGATGCGGAATTTCGCAACCAATGAATTGTACTTGTTCTAAATTTAGTTCGATATCCAAAGCTACACTGCATCAGTCAAAATAGATCGTTGGATCCTAAGTGTTACCGTTTATTGGGCATAAATGTGTTACAAATTGCAAATGAACCTGTTTAAGGTCCACTCGTTTTGATTGATTGACGTCCTAACTATACTATTAATTTTTTAGAACCTGTTCAATTTTAACGCTGCTTACCGCCACCTAACGGAAAAACGCTGAAACAAAATTTTGCTTCACCGAGAAAGCTGTAAAGGTGTACAGACTCAGATTCGATTACAAAGAACAGATATACTAGTGCTTAAGAGGGGTTTAAACGATCGATCAAATTCATCAATCCTGGCTTCATTGACGGAGCCTCAAAATTGGTGCTTCACGGAGCTTATTCAGTGGAAACCAAAAATCTCATTTGCTACAGCTGTAGAAGTTGGCTTCATAAAAATTAGAAGTAATCATATTTTCGTGTAGCCGCTACATGGAGTCCCCGGAACGCTCTTTCAAGAGACATGGGCGGCAATATCACAATGAGAAAGCGCGATGTCGAGTCATAAGAGCGCTCTTATTTTTGGTGGCAATTCGAAGACAATTTTGGCACTGGATAATGAGTTTCAATTCCTCTCGACTGGCAGAAGCCTCACTGAAAAAACTTCAGATCATTTATTCACTTTGGGTGACGTTCGACGTTAAAACCAGCTGGAGTTTGAAACTGTCAAAAATGAGCCCCGATTAGCTACAAAATTGAACGCCAGATGGCGCTTGACTTATCGAGCAAATCCAATGGTCGAGATTCGACCACAAAGTCGAGCATTTCCCGGTAACCACGAGCACCCAATTGTCGCCCCATGCGCCCACACACAATTTCGATAACATTACCCACGCATGCGTGAATGAGAGATCAGGAAAAAAGGCCAGTCGCAGTTGGTCAAGCCTGTAAACCGAAGCGGGCCAGGAAATATAACGTCATTTACGAAGTTATGCCAAGGAAAAAGTGCTTTCAGGTGGTGGTGGGGGAAGGGGGGGGGGGGAAGACGTTCCAGTCGGCGAGACGGTCTACAAAATGCGAGAGGAAAAGTGAATGAAAAAATTCGCTACATTTCGGCGCATAACTGTAAACAACATAAGTTACATACAGACCTAATTTTTATGATTGCGCCCGAAACGAAAAGTGTGCAATATATTTATTGAAGTTCACGTGGCATCGAAACAACGGGGAAACTGTTCAAGCTTTGGTGCACTTGGACGAGCAGCGAAGTGCAGAGTCCATTAGGATATTATGTGTACTGGAGGCGGGCTTTCTCAAGTCAGTGGCGGCCACGCCTTTTGACGTTTTTACGTAGTCATTTTGTATTTTCAATTTTGATTTTTAGGTTGTGAAATTTGCTTGTTCGCTTGCACACTGTACAGGTAAAATAGGCAATATTGGGTTTGTTCCTTCTAAAAAGGAACCAGTAATGAACTTTCTTTCTAAAAAGGAACCAGTTCCAGTTCCCACAGATATTGAAAGGAACCTAACCGTTCCTAGTTCCTTTCAAAAGAAACGCAGAACATTTACGTTCCTTTGATTTAAAAAAAAAGACAAAAAATAAAAGAAAAAATCAATTTCTGAATTGAATGAAAAAATCTTAACTTTAATTTATCTCAACAATTTCACTAGTAAAAGTGAAAAGTATCCCAAAAACTTGGAATGCGAACATAATCATTAAAAAAACAAAATTTAAATTATGAGAAATTTAATATTAATTATTTGAATGTTTTGCACACAGTAAAAGGAACAAAACCGATCCGAGCGTTCCTTCCTAAGAAAAGGAACCTATGTGTTCCAAAGTTCCTCAGAAAAGGAACCCGTTCCAAACCAACACTGGCGATAATGATACTCTATTGTTCGCAATTGTCATTGTGAAAACGTGCCCCTCAGACACTGCTATAACAACAAGAGGGGTACAAAATCTTCTACAGTGCCATTCACTACAGTGATTGTCAAAAAAATTAAAACATATTTTTTTGCCAAACATTGTGATGGCTTATGTAGATACACAATATACAGTAGATATACAAGAGTAGGTAATATCCAGACATCAGACTATGTTCATCTTTCTTTCCGACGCGTTTCCGGACTTTATTTCCCTATTTAACTAAAAATAAGTCCGGTCTCGTCGACGTTCAAGATACCGTACACAAGTGCATTTTACATTTCGCAAATTTGCTAATTGAGTTTCGGAATTTCGTGGAAAGTCAGTCCACCCCCGCATATCACCTACTAAATACTCCCTCCAAATTGCGGCTATCTACACTTCCTTGTCGGTGCGATTGCGGAGTGACGCGCGCCACCAAAGCCCTGGTAGTGAATCGCTCGTTTTTTCTTTGGGCGTCGGCCAGTCCCTGATTCGCACACTTGACCACCCCGAACCACAGCGGCTGCCTTACAGCAACGCGGACGCGGAATTTCAAGCTCCGCGGCGCACTCTTACGTTTTACGATTTTTCACTCATTTTCGATGCTCCGATGACTCTCCCCCGACCTGGTACGAGCAAGCAAATAATCTAAATTCCTTTAAACGTGCACCGATGCGCGGAATATTAATAACGAGGGATTTTTTTTACAGAAGTACCAGGAGGTATCAAATTTAAAAAAAATCAACGGGCGAGGCGATTTTTTGATTTTTTGATTTTTTTAGTTGCCGAAAAGTGTTGTCCGGATAATGACTCCAATCACGAAACGACTCGTCGTAGCTCAGTCGGCATTGCGGTCAACTGCAGTGCCACGGTTTCGGGTTCGATTCCCGACGCGGGCTCTCGTGACATTGATGAAAACGTCACCCTGAGGCATTACCGTAGCAACAAGAGGGGTACAGAAACTCCTGCAGTGCCATTCACTACAATTATTTTTGCAAAATCTCGTGAAGGCTTATGCACAATTTATTATTTTCTTTAATGGTTTAAATCATTTTTTATCACTGCAGTGAATAGCACTATAGGAGATTTCTACAGAACACTACATAACAACCAACAAATTGATTCTCTGAAGCGAAGCCAGAGGTCACTAATAACTGTCACGCATAGAGTGGAACTCATAATGCATGTAATAATTGAAACAATAAATTAAGCAGCATGGCGAAAATCAAACATGTAACTAGATGCGCTGTTTTTTATGTGATAAAGCAATTTTAGGAGAGTTTTCTATAGCTGTAGCAAGCAGAACAAGCAACCCATTCTCGTACAGTTCACCAGTCGATCGGCCCATTCCCGCCGGCTAAACTGCGCATAAAATAAAACTCACGGTGACAGGCAATTGTCACGCCTTTTAATAGACAACGAGTCCTTCGTCCCCTCTCGGTACCCAAATATAAAAAGCACCAACGGAATGTCCGAGGCGCGTTAATAGCTAATTTCGCCCGAAAATCCAACGTGTCAGAAACTTTTCTATACCATATCAATCGAATTAGGTATAGGTTAGTCACTTAGATAAAAACCCGGGTAAGTTTTTTTTGCTATTTGCTGATCGGATAGGACGATAGAATCCATCATTGAAGATTTTGCAAGACTGTCAAGAATATAGTCGACGTAGTCAAGGTGGTAGAGCAACCGCCTGTGGTGCGGCGATCCAGGGATCGATTCCATGGACTGTATGCCTTTCCGCAAATGCTCCAGCGTTTATAGAGGTACAAAATCACCGATAGTACTTGTCTTGTACCGGTACTTGACCTGCAGTATTGGTTGTCAATTAAACAAATACATGTTGACCTATCAAAACAATAAACAAATAAAATAAAAATTCTTTCCAAGGTGTGAATGACAGAAATCGCACAGAATCGAAAGATATTAAAATATTAAAAATACAAAGTCAAAAACTAATCAATACCCCGGCGCACTCCAGGGTTAATTGTCGACATTCCCCGATAAGAAGACCAAATGAACAAGTCTCGTAAAACCCGATGGAAAAAATATTTTTCTTTCTTTTCGGGACAGGGCATCACATCATCGAAGGTGGCAAGTCGAAATTTAAAGAGTCCTCGATTTTTTTTGTTGTAGGATCATATCAGAAATCTTTTGCCGTCATAGCCAATTTCGATTTAACCAGAACGGCCATATATAAAGTCGACAGCTTTTTTTAGTGGTATTTTTTTTTTAAATCGTACAATGATCGTTTTTATATGCGCATCTGCAAACCGCAGGCTGTAGAAGAATATCCCCTCTTGGGACCCCCCATGTTGTTAAATCCCTATTCAAGTTAACTTTTCGTACGATAGAAAATTACGAAAAGTGAAAGCGTTCCAACACGATGGGTACATCATTTCTAAGTCCTATTCACAGTAGTGATTGTAAGAAAATATTAATCTACCAAAATAAATATTTGACAGTTCCACAATTAAAAAATGCTTTCATTTAATAATTGTCCCGACTCAATCCTAAAAATCGGTCTAGTATCGGCCAGTTGAAATAATTGTTATCAGCAAACGGTTACTCGATTATCCCAATATTATCACACGGCTCCATATGACTACCATAACCAGTATCTAGTAATTCCTTTTTGCAAGATTCCCAATTATTCCATTATCCGTTCGGATTGCTCATAACAAAGGCGTCAAATATTGTAAAATCTGTTGGTTTTTAAAACCTTTTAAAACGATGGAAACGAAATGTGTTTAGTTTAGGTTTCGGTGGGTCTCAGTAGTAACATCGAATCTGACGAGATTGTGCAGCGTGATTCGTGATAATTGTTTTTGCTGGCGAATATACGTCAAAGGCGTAATAAATAGGCGTCGAAAATGCATTGAGAAATCGATTAAATAGCCCTGTGTGTGTATGACTTGACATTTACTCGGGGAGGTTGAGGGGGGTTACCTTTTCGCTTGTTTTGTGATAGGGTTAAAAAAAATATTTGCTAAAAAAATCAAAGGAATGAACACAGCACGTGAACACAGCAGTTTCCTATTTAAAAAAATGAAAATTGTAAACTTAGCACTTCAATATCTGTATTTTTATTTCTGTATTATTTATTTATTATTTATTTGGGGCGTTCAATAAGTATCTGCAATAATTAAAAAAAAAAAAAAGAATGGCTGAATGGATTTTTATGAAAATCGGTCAAAAATTCGAACGCCAACATGGACGCCGACGAGATAGCAGTTCAGCAGCGTTCAATTGCCCGTTTATTGCATTTTTTTAGGCATTTTGAGAATAATCGTTATTTAAAGTCAGCTTGAAATGATTTATGGACGAAATAATATTCATTTATGTTTCTTAATAAATTTGGAAAGTTTTGAAACGGGATAAAAAACTGAAATATGCTCATAGATGCTAACGGCCAGTGGCTATAAAAAAGGATGACTTTAAGCACGCGTGAACAGCTTTGTTCAGAAAAAATCGCTGGGCGACAGTTTCATGAAAGATTTCAAACTCCCGCGCGAAAATCGAATTTGTTCCCTCCCCCTTTGCTATTTCTTGTTCCGGTTGCCATCTTGAATTTTGTCACTCTCTTTCTCTACTTTGCTTGTACTGGCTGTGTGCCGGTTTCACGTCCGAAATAAAAATCAATCGAACAAAAATACGAATCAGTACTGGTCATCGTTTTCCAACAATTTACTAATTATATATATTTATTAATAATCAGAACATGAAAATTATCAAAAAATAACACACACTGCAATTATTAGTAATCCTCAGAGCAATCACCAAATGTTTGCAAACCCCTAGTCAAACTTCCATCAACCCTATTCATGTATTTTGTAAACAATTGCTCGCAACAGCAAATACAATAGACAGTTAGCGCTTCTGTCGTGTGGCTGCGATAACCACAAAATTGATTACCATAATCGTGTTTGTGAGTAAAGATCTCCCTAGTGGCAAAAATGTAAACTTATCACAAAATTGCAAGTGGCATAATCAACCGTAATAGCGGCGCCCATGGCCAATAAAGGTCGCATTCTCGATCGTTTTCTCAACCAGATTAATCATTTTAACTTTACACAACTTAGGAATAAGAAACAAATTACGGTTTGAATAATTAAATTGTTGAAGAAATAACTAGTTTAATTGTTCACAATTCATCGCGAAGTGCTCTCGCACTTTAATTCCAATTATTTTATTTGATTTCTTTTATTTTCTTTACTAGGTGGCGCTAGCTAGCTTGAACAGCGTAAATAAGTGATACACATAATATTAGAAAAAATGATAGCATTTGTTTCACAGCCACCGCGTTTTCAAAGGCTTTCACTCTCATCCAGCAAGCGTTCGGCAAGGCAGTAAGCTCATGGCCAACGAAACTGTTTTGCACGACCAATTTCGCAACATCGAGAATTATACCAAAACCACGACAAAAACAACAACAGGAACTTAAAAAGACGAGCACTTTCGCCGGTCCTCATTCATGCAACTGAAGGTGATACCCGCCTGAGACCTTATAGAACTTTTCTCGTCTTAGAAGGAAACATTTTAACAAGTGATAAAAGAAGGAAATGTTGTCACTAATCAGTCCAGTGTCCGATTTGCCAAAAAAAAGTATGTGTGGGGGGTCGGCAGTCACATATGGGGGAGGGAGAGGCGGTTTAATATGTACGATATGGGAGTCTGGTCACTGAACTGGGGGAGGGGGGTCGAATCCCCCTCAACCCCCCCGGCAAATCGAACACTGCTAATCACGTAATATAGAACGAGGCATTCGAACATATTGCCACATCAACCCGAGGGGGACAGAATCTCCTATAGTGCTATTCATATAGTGATCTGGAATAATAATAATAAAAAACAGAGCACTAACCACCACCTTGCGGCATGTTGAAGTTAAAGCACAAATTAGATTTGCTTATAGTCGTCCTATTGATTGCTATTCAAATATAGCACCTAAAGCAAGGGACACGATACAAATACATCAAATTTGCTATCGACCCCTTTAACTCTTTAGCCACGACCTCGGACGAATGTCCAAGTGAATTAAAGAATGAAAAGTGAAAAAAATATTCCAATTATAAAAATCTTTTGTTGAAGACTTGAATCTTGACTTGGTCATTTAAAAAAAGGATCATAAAACAATAATAAATATTGTTCGACGAACAGAACCAATCGATTTAAAAAAAGAAGATTCAAGATGGCGGCTATAAATATTTGTTAGAAATAAGCAATTCGTCAAATTTTACGAAACTTATTTCTCGAGGTGAGGATCTCAGGAGAGGCCAGACATAGTTGTGGTATAAATTCCAACAACACCGATGAAAGTTATAAACAAAACCGTTAATGGTTTCGAAACAGATAGAACTGGCAAGAAAACGAATTCGGTGCCTGCTGGAGCATTTCGTCAAGCATGACGTCATCGCGTCTGGGCGCGTCAGGGAATTTATATTTATTTAACTGTAGAAAAAAAAAATCGATCTTTAGTCATCGACATGCACGGACCAATGCGCCTAAATTACGGCACGCGTTTATGTGCTCCGCACTAGTGGTGAAGCGAGACCCAGCACGTATCCAGGACAAGGGCAGAAGGAAATTTCATCGATGACGTCACTCTTCACTTTCGTACGTTCATGAAAATCTCGTGCTGATGGTTCTACTACATATCAAATTCAATCATCAATTGATCTATTCACGGACTGACGAACAAATGTTGGACAATACGAATTTCGTCAACTAGACGTTGAGCAATAAAGGTTGATCTGCATGCCACTGCCATCTTTAGAAAATAATTTCCACCCACAAAATAACTTCAGCGTCCCAAGTACTACACTGTACATGTGTGGATACTTTAACTGTAGAACACCACAAGATATATCATATTATTTACTCTTTGAAAGAAAGCTTCGCCAGCGCCATTAAAATTGGCAATTTTTCATAAATGGGTGCAAAAGAACGGCGAGTCGAGTCTAAGGATGAATAAAAAACTTTAACTCAGTATTACAGATATGACTGATTTGATTTTGGGAGTTGTTTGACTATGATGACGGTGATACGTGTTTCTAGTTGAACAATTCGCAAAATCAAAACAGTCATTTCAAGTTAGCAATTTTTCATGTTAAAAAGATATAAACCGCGCCGGGAATAAAACCCGGGACTGTCGCACCACCACTGCTTTCGAATAACTGTCAAATTTTTTGTTTACCCTTCACCAATTTGACTACCTCTTGATGATTTCATTCATTTTTGACAGAAAAAATCCGAGAAGCAACAAAGGCATGCAACCGAGAATTCACACATGTTACACGCACGAAAATTAATATTTGTTCAATCCTGTTCGTAATGTAAGGCAGTGTTTCCCAAACTTTTTGGCTCGCATAGCCCCTTTTAGACTCAATTTCCATGGCGGAACCCCTAAGAGGCCACCAATTTTAATGGCGGAGCCCCAAGTCATACAAGTCAATGGTGTTGAAACAAGTCAATGGCGTTTTACTAATATTTTATTTTCCAGGAGTGGCCAGCACAGTTTGGGAAACGAGGACGTAAGGTTTTTTACCGTTTAGAAAGTAACGAAAAGTTGAAATCCACGAAATCGTCTTAAATCGATGCGAAAGTTATTAGAAAAAATTTGATCTCAACCTCAAATAGATTACTTCAGGAAAAATACACCCACTACTTTATAAGGAATTTCAAACTCGACAACTTCACTTTATCCGGTCGACTGATCTCTCAGCTACACGGAAAAAAATAACATATACCAAAATACGCTCAGTCTAAACCCCAAAAAAACACATTTCAAACGTCTTTTCTTTTTGAGTTTCGTAATGGTTTAGCTGGAATATATTTTAAAAAAAGCCACAGAACTGCAACAGCTTATTTTTGCTCAAACCCTCTTTTCCCTGCACTATTATTAAACAGGCTTTCGAATAAAACGTGCCTATAACACCAAAAAAAAAAAGAATGATGGGCAAATTCTGTCTCCATTCTTTGGTGATTGGTCCTGTCAGATGAATTCGATTCTTGACAGTTGATCAAATCGCATTCTTATTGGTGCACAAAAAAATGGGAGGAGCTTAGCGATCACGTGGAGATATCTCACTTTCGTTTGACTTTTCATGATCTATGCTGATATTTTTTTCTGCCCGGAAAAAAACATACTCGAAAGATGGCCTATAGCTTTCGCGTTGCGAATTCGTATCGGATACAAAAAAATTGGAATTTCGGCAGATGAATGAATAGGTTCGATAGGAAAAGTATAGGTGCATATGGAGAAAAAAATGGAAATCTCACTTGATCCGTGGAATTCATTCACCTTTAGACGAATAGGTAAATGCCGGTGTTGCTTCGTCGGCAAAATTGGCGCGACCATTTGGCCAAGAGGGTCAATTTGAACGCAAAAGTACTAGATGGATTGATATGGCTGAGGTTCAATAAAGTTCACCAATAGTTTGAACAGAACCTTAATTGAAAAATGGGCTTGACACACCCACTCTCCATTTATTGACCTTAAATTTCGAAATTACGTAACACAAAAAGCAAAATGAATCCGTTGAAAATAACTTTACAGTGTTAATGAAATCTGTTGAATTTATTAAAAACAAAAAGTGCAGAAGCGCGGCATAATCGGATAAAAGGTTAAAAACGCAATGAAATTGCTTTTACGAAGCCATAAAATCCAACAAGAACCGGATGTAAAATTTAAAATTATTTCTTTTAATTAATAGCCTTGTTAAAACTATTTTACGTTATTTGTTTGTGACTTTTTAAAACTCGTATTTTGTGAGATTTTAAAAATTCTTAATTTGTGAGTCCTTATTAAGAAATAAATTTCATGTATTTATAACGTTAGCTCTGAAGCTATTTTTTCATGTCAATTAATTTCGACACTGAAGTCAATGATGAGCATAACATACACCCTGCTGAATAAATGTAATTATTTTTACTATGCAATTTCATAACGGCCACAGTGCACAGGTCAAAATACGACAAGCTCCAATTCGTTCTAATACAAATCCCGATTTGCCCAGATAAATAAATCATCAAAACCAGTTGATGGAATGGAATGGAATCACCGTGGCGCACACACCACAACATAAATTTTAGGATTCCAGCAAAGGCACACAGTCATTCATAAATCAACCATCAAGCTACCGGCACGTTAAAGCCACATACATTGACTCAAAGGTCATACGGACCACAGTGCACATGCTTGACCCCACCAAATAAAAACTATTTTTTTTGTCGCATTTCCCCATTCAACAACGCAGAGCGCGTAGAACTCCACGCAGAGTACGATTTTCTTTCAGTCAGAGACGAACACACCAGTTTGAAACGTATACTTAGTTTCGCCATTGAAAATTTGAGCGCCAGTTAATTGGGAATAATAAAAAAAAACTAAAAAAAATGCTCAATTCACGTAAAAAATACAGGCAGAAAAGATGTTGAATGAAATGCATCGGCATCGATGTAAGGGTGTATAGTACACGCCGATTTTCGCTTAACGAAAACAGTATATGTGGAAGTGAGTAGGAGTGTTACTACCAGGACGGACTCTGACGCTACAACGCTTTGTACAATAATTTTCCTTTGGTTCGCTCACAGATAGGACCTAATGAAAAAGCCTCACTTTACATAATCCGCGTCACAAACCAATTTTCTACGAGTACAATTTTCCAAAGTGCGTCGACAGATGAATACTTTTGCAGCATCAAACATAAATTGCTAAATATTTTGATCCGTGTCCGCAAATCGGCATATGCCCTTTAGATCAATTCCCGCAAATGTCCATTAGCATCACGAACGTAATCACAAATATTTGGATCTTTTAAAAAAAAGTTTTAATCGAAGGAACGGAAAAGAAATGGAAAAATAAAAAAAACCGGCCAGGTTCCTTCTAATATCTATAAGAAATAGAACGGAAACGGATTAATCTTTAAAAGGAACGAACCCAACACTGTTGAAAGAACATTTAAAATGTTGTAAAGAGGCAATGAAATCTTCTGTGCCGCCATCACCGCGCTTGAAATTAAAATAAAAAAACCGGCCAGGTTCCTTCTAATATCTATAAGAAATAGAACGGAAACGGATTAATCTTTAAAAGAAACGAACCCAACACTGTTGAAAGCACATTTAAAATGTTGTAAAGGGGCAATGAAATCTTCCGTGCCGCCATCACCGCGCTTGAAATTAAAATAACATATTTTATAATAGTTTGAGCGAGTTAAAGAAGGGAGGGGTAAAATGGAAACGTAAAAGAGGGGGAAGTACCTGCTGAGTTGTCATTTTCTTTTTCAACAAGCTGAAAATCGAAACACCAACTCTGCGCAATGCGGGAGAGGCCTATACACGAAGGAAAGTTAAAGTGATGAATGCGAAATCGTCGGATTTAATGGCCGAAAAAAAAAAGAACGCATATGTATTTTTTATCTCACATAAATTCGAGCTGCGCCTATGATAATGCTCGCATGTAGTGGGGGGTGGGGGTTGTTCGTTGGACAGACAAAAAGTTATTTTCCCACGGTCGTCCCCAGTCATTCTCGGTAAAGGCTGGCATCACTCCCGCTCATCTCGTTCAAAGGATGAAAAAAAATCGTACCAGAGGAAATGCGCATTCATTTTATCGACGCAATACGCACGCATTTGCGCACACCTAATCTATAAAACATAAAAAGTCAAAAGGCGTCACAGAGGGTGATGGGAAGATGGGGGTGGGGGTTAAAGGAGGACTGCACTCTGATATTGTCTTGTCCTCATGGACGTGGCGGCCATTTTGAATTGTAGGTACGGGGTTGTGGGCAGGTAAGAGGACAGAGGCAAAAGGTACTTGAATGATAAGAGGTGGTAAATGTTTCGTCCGGTGATATACAGGGTTGCTCATAAAAAACAGCCCCTCTACGAATGTCGTTATATTTTCTAGAATATTACGCCAATTCGTTTAAAATTTTGCATACTGTGACCTAGTATCATGCAGATTAATGTACGAACCGATGGCTCAGTGGGTATGAGGACATGCTACGAAGCCAACGGTCCCGGGTTCGATTCCCGGCGCAGGCTTTC
>JAUJYS010003075.1:0-13659 GCA_033995665.1 Melogona broelemanni | reverse complement strand
GCCTTCCCCCACCCCTCCCTAGTCCACCTAATGTCAGTTATGCCACCCCCTAATGACGTAATGTCGGTCGCCCATATTTCCCCCCTCCCTCTCTGCCTCATGCCAACCGTCTTTCATTCTCAGCCTTCCGTCTTTTCAAAAACTGTAGATCGCCATTCTTGTGCGTCCGGGGACAGAATCAGACGGCCTCCTCCGTGTAGAGTTTCCTTTCTTTAAAAAAAAATGATATGCGTCTACATGTTTACTTCCCCTCCTTCTCCCCAGATCCCAAAAGTCTGCATGGTTCATTCATGAAGACCAGCGTAGGATTACAACGGAGTAACCAGTTTCTTGAGATAGTTTTTGAAATGCTTACGGTTTGGCCAATATTTGACAAGACTACCTCAAACTGATTGCAAGAATTATTAGGTTTGATCTTCCTTAGTTGCTGGTGTTGATTGGTGTTGAGTTTAACTTTAATTTTATAGCGTCTCACATTATTCATTCATTCTCTTACCTATCTGATCTCATGCTGCCATCAAGCTTTGTCTTCATCTAAATCATCTCGAAGTACGTGGCGGTATTTCTGTATTTGGGAAAAACTGTTCTTTCATTTCGTAAATGTGCGGTAGCACGCAGAGATGAATTCTGAGCTATAAACAAATAAACTTTCAACGAAACATTATTTATTCTGTTGTTTCATTTTTAGTCTGTTGTCAAAACAATTAAACAGTTGCATGAAACAAGGTTTATTGAAAATCTTGGTATGCCATAGTAAATTGCAAAAACAGTTATTTTCTATTGAGTCAACTCAATATTTTGAATTATATTTTGTATTATATTTTGTATTATATTGGTATCGTTGTAAAAATTCCTGCTTGACAGCAGCTCTGCTTGCTACTATTCCTAGCAAAATTCGCTGCAATTTTGATTTGGGTTGTGGTTGTTGAGGCTGACATACACGACTGGCGTATAAAAAAAATGGAGGTAGCCCCATCATCTCTCCACATCCATTCGCTCCGTTCGCTCGAGACTAGCGTAACAAAAGAATTTTTTGTTGGCGTTGGCTGACGTGAGCGACAACTTCTTCAATGAATGTCTGCTTTTTTTTCTTTCCTGGCGGGCCTTCCCATATCCGTTGCTCCAGGCCTGTTGTGAAGTGAGGGACTGAGGGCATACGGCCAGGTTTAAAGACTAACGGCTTCAAACAATCTGCAGCGCCATCTAGTAGTAGATCCACTGAAATTTGGAAATTATATTAAGTCTTAATTTACGCAAAGTCGAGAATCGTAGTTAAGTTCAGTGAAGTAAAAGGTTGATGATAATTCTTTGATGGTTAGGTCCGAAAAGAACTAAGTACGATTTTGAATTGATGTTGCGAATTTTTAATTCGTCGTAGTCTAATCGGTATTACGACCAGTGTTGGGTAGGAACGGCGATGGAACGTCTCGTTCCAAGGAATTCGTTCATTTTCTGAAGAACGTTAAAACGTTCTCGTTCCTTTTTTTAGGAACGAGGAACGTCTTTGGTCCTTCTTACGGAGAAACGAGGAACGGGAACCAGTTCCTTTAAAAAAAAAACGTACTAAACACTGATTGCGACTGACTGCGATGTGGCGATCACGGGTTCGATTCCCGTCTAGGGCTTTATGTGCCTCTCAGATATTTCCAAGCAACACGAGAGGTACAGAAGATAACAATAAAATAATTTGAATAAAAAATTAAAAAAAAAAAATTTAATACATCCAACTAATATCCCCCCCCCCCCCTCCAATTTATTGTTTACTATTTTTTGCGGTGGACAAACTTCGCCATATGTTACCGACAGATGGCGCACCCTTACCGGAAACGAAGTTGCACGATTCCACTACTATATCCTGGCGGTGCATTAGCGCTGTACACACACGGATAAAATGTGCTCACGATTACATCATGTCGAACTGGATTCTTCTTCTAATTTGCGTTTTAGGTTTTGTTGTTGTTGTTCCTCTCTTGTTGAGTAACACCCCCACTCTACACACGAGTTCATTGTACCAAGTTATGCGCGGGTGGTGTTTGGAACACGCCTGCATTAGCTCATTTAAGGTAAACCCCCTCCCCCCACCCTCCTCAACATTTAACACATTATCCTGGTACACACGCGTTGTCCAATATTTGGGCGTCAAATATGCGATGTTATTGTGAGGTCACGCGCTCTCTAAAAAAAATTGTTTTGCCCTCCCAAAAATACTTCGCTTTTACAATTTTGTAGATCTTGGTTTAGAGTTGTTCGCGCGGCTACTTAAAATCACTCCACACGGGACATAGGAATAATTTTCGAGAGGTGTGGTCAAATGGTTAGCGTGGCGGACTACTATGCGTGATCGCCGGTTCGATTCCTGATCGAGATGTCCCGACTACTTTTTGATCAAGAGAAATCAGATAACGGAACGGAAAAGTTCTGTTCCTAGGAATTGGTTTCTTGTTCCAGGTTCATTTCAAAAAGGAACTAGGAACGGTTAGGTTCCTTTTAATACCAGTAGGAACTAACTGGAACGGTTTTCTTTTCGAAAGGATCTGATCACATTACTGGGTATCGAACCAGGTGCTCCCCCCCCCCTGGTGGAGATCTAACAGTTCAAAAAAATTGTCTTTCTGTAATTTGACGTATTCTTTGAGATTTATTGATTTTTTTATCGCATGAGCTCAAGAAAAAATGCCAATAATCCATAAAGGATGGTCTCTGGAGGATTATGATTTTTGAAAAAAAAATTCCACTTTAGATCAATATTGTGCCGTCGGTAAACGAGTAAAAAAAAAGTGCAAGTAATTGCGGTTTGGGATTGTTGAGCGTAGTTGTACCTGTATTGTCGTTGCGTGGCGTTGCACGTTGTACGGCGAGCGGGAAGCATTCATGCGGTGATTCGCTCGCCCTGCGACCACACGCACAACAAGCCATAGAGGTGGCAAAGGTTAGATTCTGGTGCGCTGATTGGTGGGGGGCGACCGACATTTGAAAATGTCGTGAACTTTTAGAGATTTAAATTAGTTTGAAAGTTGAAATGAAAGTGCGGCAGCACGCAGAGATGAATGCCGAATAAACGACAAATAAACTTTCGGGCATTTAAAATAAATTAAAGTGTGTTTGGTACTAGCGCTTAAGCCTGTCTGAGGACGGATAGCACTTTTGCAGGCTTCATTCGAATATTGCTACTATCCGTGGCCTTTACGTCACAGAGGCGTTGCAGCTGCGCATTCAGGATTTTGTGCACACAAAATTGCGGAAACTCGGTTTTATTACATTGGATTTAGACTGAATGATTTCAAAATGAAGTGGCAATAGTGAAAGATACTCGGAGATGTCAACGGCTTGTCCACTGTGCCTTCAATATCAGCCGACCAAGTCGAGCTTTGAAAAGTTTGACAAAAAAATGCATTTCCTTGAATAGAAATTGTGAAATTATGAATTTAAAAAACAAAACAATTCATGAGCGAATGTCATTAAAATCCATTCAGACCTTTATAAAAATATTCCAGCAATTATTCTTATCAGAAACGGTCCTGGTCTGATGCACATCTTTCAGGATTAGCGCAAGTCCTAATTTGCGGTTTTGAACGTATTTTGAACTGCTCTCGCCTCCTGGCGGACAACCGGTGAAACTCGTTGTTCGGGGCGAGATCTGACGATGTCTACCTTTCAGGTGAGAAGGTGGGGTGGGTGAGTTGTGGGTGGTGGAAATGGAAAAGCGATCACGAGATAGAATTGGGGTGGAGTTGGTGTGGTGAGAAGAGGCACGGTTGGCTTTTTTTTTTTTCAAACAACAAACACGTGTTTTAAAGAAAATGGGAAGGAAGGAAAAAATTGGGCGAAGTGAAACATTTTTTTTTTTGTATCTTCAGAGCTGCATCACTGGTTCACTGTACAAGGAAACTTTTACACAAGACCCGCGCTGGTTTGTGGTGATGTGACAACTGATTAAAATGATCTACTTCTTCCTTGACATGCAATTCAAAATTTAGGGTTTCTTCGTGTATCTTCGTTCCTATATCTAGGAAATGTGCGTTTGAAACAATTCGGTTTCTTTCCTTGAGGAACGGAATTGTAAACAGAACTGGAATAAAAAAGTAATCAGTATTGGTGTGACTCATTTTAGCTAGGAACATTTAGGAAGGAGCATTTGGCTTAGTTTCTTTCTTTGAGGAATTGTAACGGAAATTATTTCTACAGTGAACAGAAAAAAACACATATTACGTTATGATACGTGCGAACTGCCTCATTTTTAGCGAGCTGCGAGGCAGCATGTTTGAGGAAATTTCTACATTTTCCGTAATATTAAAGATTGGATTGTAAACAATAACAAATTATTTTTTATTAATTTTTGTTTTTTTATTTATTTTTAATCGAAGTCACAAAATCGTTGATTTCTTTCAGGGAAAGTTAGGGAAAGCTTCAATTGGTTCAATTCTTTCAAAGTTCCTGAAAGTTTTAGTTGGATTTGTCTAGCTGAGTGGGTATGGCAAGAGACTGCTGAGCGGGTGGTCCCGGGTTCGATTCTCCTAGCAGGCTCTCGTTTATTCGTTATCCTGGGGTAGTGGTGAAAATGTGCCTTCCACATATCGCCTAAGCAACATGATCAGTGGTCTTGGGAGGATATCCGATCAGGTGTGTGATCTACACACGTGGCGGCAAAAAGAAAATTTTCGTGTGTTCCAAGAAAATTGTGTGTAGCCAATGCGGGCCTCCACTTTTCGTGTGCTCTGGACTGTCACGTTGATTTCTTCCATGGCGGACCCCAGCCAAATTATTCTCTCTGCCGCAACGCTCTATTGGATTCCGCGGGTAATTACCTTGATTTCGTGAATATAGAGGCCTTTCTGCATGCTACCAATGGCTCATACCATTTTCGGTGTTTTCTATACGAGCGTCGAGTTCATGAAGGGAAAAAATATATTAAAAAAAAAATAGAGAACGATACAGCCGGTGTCTGTAAATTACTTGTGTAATGGTCCGTGTAGAGGAGACCACAAAAGAAAACATTACATTTTCGAGCAACGTCTCAAATAAGCTCGCACACCACCTTTAAAACAGGATTTTTTTACAGAAATTTTTCTTTGTGTATCGAACAGTTCAGCTGAAACGGGGCGATTTAAAAATAAATTTCGGGAGAAAATTGCTGTCTTTGAAAAACTGATTTCTAAATTTTACCTGTATTAGCCTTTCCAGTGTCATTTTCGTTTCTTTTCATTACGTTAAGTTTCTTTAGTGCGGAGAATTTCTTTTTAGAAAGTCTTGCAAATATTTGTAAAATCTTGTAAATACTTGTTGTTGCCATGAAGGCTAAATCACGAATTAACTAATCATCATTTTATAATCTCTAATATAAATTATCTGGTTTGTCCCTCTGTCAAATAATCCAAATAAACAGGAATTAACTGACAAGAAATTATGCCTAACTCTGCACTGCATTTCAAACATATCTTAAACAGTAGTGAATCGATTCTCTTAAACATTAGACGAGGCCTAAAGTGGATATATGTCACTGCAATATTTTTTGGAACCCACTACACCTGATTTACGGCTGACTGACCCCTAGAAATTTGTTGTCGGCGAACGCGGGATGTGCCCACGAAAAAAAACCCTAAAGTAGCTAATTTTTTCTCTCGGGTGTAATTTTCGTGTTTCGCCAGTCGTTCACGGTACAGCGCGTTCGACTCACCACATCATAATTTGTTTCCTTTTTTTTTTTTGGCCAAAATGGAAACTCGACGATTCTTTTTCGCCAATAACGCACCAGAAACTGCCGGCCATTCTATGCGCGCGCGCACACACACACGCTCTTGTTGTAATACGCCGAAATGACCGCAAACTTCGCAAATATATTCTCTACTTTGCGGGCTGGATTTCTACATTTCTTTCTGTGAGGGGGAAAAAGTCTTAAATATACAGAGATATATCTGGGCATCTCTGCACGAAGTTGGATGAGCAAAATGGGATGGATGGGCATTTGTTATCGCAATTGAGGGCGTAGCTGGTTCTCTTATTTAAAAGAAAAAAATGAATTCCAAGGAATAAATTCTTGAAGAAACGTCACGTCCAGTGGTGATTCTTAATTTGATACTTAGGTAGAAATTTTTTGACGTGTACCTGACATGGTACGGGCACGGTTCCCTTGTTTTACTTCCATTTCGAAGAAAGTTTTCGCGTACGAATTTCTCTCGCCCGAAAAATTGCGGAGATGTCTGTCGTTAATTGAACCCACGATCACTGATCTAGATGTCCGACGCGTTAACCAATACACCATACGGTACCTCGTGTATTAAAATCCAAGAATTATTTGCTAGGTTGTGTCCGACAAAAAGAGCATTGACCGACCTGGGCGATGTTTCGAATCCGGGAGATAACTAAAATTAAATTTTAACCAGCCAGATTTCCATTGCACATTTTTATTATACTGTATTAGCTAAGACATTTGAGGTATAAGTGGTCTTTTAATGTCTATATTTCTTTATAATACGCTCAAATTTGATGCAACTCAACCATGAATGTTTAGGAGGGTACGCCAAAGATTTGAAATAGAGATAAAAATGAAAACGTTCCTTTTGTTTTATTGCCTCTGTACAGTATATATGCCAGTGTATTCTCGTATATTCCTGACATTTGATCTTACTATCTCGTGTAAATAAAGCAGCGAAATAAAATATAAAAAACGTGCAGACGAAATCGCCATCAAATCATGCTACGGAATTTTCACGATTCAGCGTGTGTACGTTGTTTTTTTTTTGTGTGCGATATATACTCAAACAATGAAACCAGAGTGCACGTGGAAACGATTTCAAAATAAGTGTTGTATTTATGTTGCGGGTGTTTGTTACATGCACACGTTTAAATTTATGTGATTACATGAATGATTGAGCAATACAATACAGTTTTTTTGTCGGTGCAAGTTTTGTGATGTCATAATTTCTGTGAGCGAATTCGCAAAGTTATACGAAAGAACGAAAGTGTAACTTTTGAAATAATTTAGTAATTCTGATAATTTAGTACATTCATGTGTTGTTGAGGCATATTTCTTTCCGGATAAAATAATTTACATTTATAGTTGAAATTTAGAATTTGCCGACGATATCTGTAATCGGCAATAGCTGTAAAAAAATGGAGTAGTTTCACATTTATAATTAAAATTGGAAGATGTTTAACAAAATTACTTAAATTTTGCGCACATGTTGGCATTATCTTTGTAATAACTATATTTGCAGATCCTATTTATAATTAATTGGTTCTCTTAAAATATAGTATTTTTTTATTAAAATCGTAACAGGTAGATCCTATGCTGTAAATATAGTAATGTAATTGTTGATATTGTCTATCGTTACGTAACTCTACAATTGTTTCGTTTTTGTCTGCATTTCAGGGAGTCTCGGCTGTTTCTTCCCTCAAGAGTTTCAGGGCTCTTACATCGGTCAGTATCCCGTGGTCCAGGGTGGCCCCCAATCGACCCACTTCTCAGAGGTCAACATCCTGGTCGAATCCATCCCGGTTTGGGGCCAGTGCTATAGGAGGACTGGCAACAATGTACTGCTGAGAGACCGGTAAGCTACTCCGCTGCTATACTGCTTCCCTATGTGCATGACTAGGCATCGTTATGGTATTATTTTTTCGGTCAATTCGGCTGTTTTATTTCCATGTGGGCGGGGGCGGGAATTATGGGGTTTTTAACCAACTAACCTCGGACTATTCATCTACAACTACATGTCGATGTGTGTGTAATTTGTTGAGCTAGTTTGGTAATGCGTCCGGGTTGCGCAAAAATGTTTGTAGCAGTAGTTGAATTGGCATATAGCGAGATGAATATATTTTGCATTATACGGTTAAGTGCACGCAAAATCTCATTAAATGAAATCATTAAATCGCATGAAATTGTCTGCAAGTATTAACTAGGATCTATTTTTTTTCAGAACGAGGAACACTGATTGTATTCGCTGTTTCAGCGTCAGCCTTCGATCGGTCAACATTATACAAATTCACACTGAAGGTACGAACATTGAATTTTGTACATTTTATTTGGGGTAACAGTTGTTTAACTTGCGTGGACAAATTTGTCATCCTTTAATTTCAAGTCTATAGCCTTTAAAAAATATCTCTCATTATTTCGGATTTCTTATTTTTTGTCTTGACCCATTAAAATCAGAAAATGCTATTTATTCAGCCATGAACCTGTCTTCCATGGTTTTGGCCTTTTGGGCTCAATTTTGGTGCCATTTATTCGAGGTTAATTAGAAAAGTTTTTAATTAGGCAATTGCCATTAAAAAGAAATTTACAACTTGCGCCTCAACGTTTACCTTCTTAAATTATATTTAAAAAATTATTTGACAGAAATTTGCGGACTTATGACCTATTCTGAAAAATGCAAGGGCGTTGCAAAAATTATTTTTGAAAATAATGCATGCATGCGGTTTTTCTTAGATACGTCTTAAATGATTTCTCACTAGCAATTTCTTTCCCCGCACGTGAATTAGGTCTGGACAAGTGCTATATCAATGAGGAAGCGGCTCAGGCAACTTGTCCCACTCCCGAATCGATCAAAGCCAAGACCTCCAAAGAAATTGTTCTCTACCGTAAGTACACTTTTTTCAAGGGTGGACTTGGAACATTATGCCAACATTGTCGTGTGCGGACTTAATGCCATATTTGTTGAATTCTAATTTGGCATTTGATTTTGTTCAGGTAAACCGGGTCCGGCTGACACGATGCTGCAACAGGTACTGTGCCCAATCAACGGTCGCTACAAGTTTACGTACACGATGGGCAGCAGCGAGCAAGCGTGCTCGGAGCCCGTCTCCGAAATCAGCAACTGTCCCTACGGATTCAGTCTCACCGCCAAATACAAGCAGTGCACCTTCGCCGATCGAGGTAAGACATTCGAAAAAGTTTTACTCCCATCTTTAAAATGAATAAGCAATTTGAATTTTTTTACTGGCATCTTTAAAATTAATATTGCTGCGTTACTGACTGAGATCATTTGCTCCGCAATGGTGTCTCCCAAATTAATACTGTGAACAGCTGTGCGGCCTCCGTGGTTCAGTGGCTATGGTCATCGACTACAAAGCGGATGGTCCCGGGTTCGATTCCCGGCGCAGGCTTTCGTTTATTCGATTCTGTGGTGCTGGAATGTGCCCCTCATATATCGCCGCAGCGACGTGAGGGCTACAATAACCTCCTGTAGTGTTATTCACTACAGTGATCCGGAACAAAAAAAAAAATAAAAAAAAAAGATTCTTTTCTGACGCTTGACTTAATAAAGAATGGACAGAGCTCAACCGTCATTACTCCAGGTTGTATTGTTTTTAGAAGTTTTTAAGTGTCATGAAAGTCATCTTAAATCAAAACTCCTTAAATCAAAAATCTTTAGCAATTTCGGTTTTATGCTGTAAAATTGTTCCACAGTCGATACACTTTGGAAAATTGTACTCACAGAAAATTGAAGGTAATACGACAAAAAAAACTGTATTCAGAAAAGGAACCCCCGTTCCAGCTCCTACCAGTTCCTAAACCAGTTCCTAAACCTAAACCAGTTCCTAGGAACGAAACTTTTCCGTTCCGTTCCTACCCAACACTGATAATCCAGAAGTGGCCCGAATTTCACTCACCTTGCCCAACCCTCTATCCTCCCCCATAACTCCACTCACCCATCCCTGCGAGACATAACACACATACACCACATGGCTTCCCTCGATTATACGCAAAGAACCCGTTAATTCGTCTACAAACGTTGAACAGGCGGGGTTAGGCACATAGATCGACGTTTTTTAACCCCTCCTACCCCCCCTTCCCCCACCACACTACACTTTTCTGTTCATGGCGAACTAATTTGCGCAGAAAATGAAGGCGCGCAACATCGCCGTACACAGAGCACAGTAGCTATATTAACGCCGCTGCGCTATCAACTTAAAACGGAAGTACACATACATGCAAACACATTTTCTAAATAGGGCGAACCACCGCGTCAACGAAAGGAGGTGGATAGGGTGGTGGGGAGTCATATCTTAATGGCGCGGGGACGAAATGGCGCAGTACACAATGGCGCAGGGACGATATAGCGCAACGACGAAATGGCGCAGTACACAATGGGGGCATGGACGAAATGTCGAAAATGGCGCGGGGTTAAATGGCGCGAGGAAACAAAATGGCACAGGGACGTAATGGTGGAACGACGAAAAGGCGCGAGGACAAAATGGCGCGGGGTAAAATGGCGCGGTGACGAAATGGCGAAATTGACGAAATTGACGAAATGGCGAACTGACTTTGGCTTCGATTTTTTTTTCTTTCGATCAAATTTGTTTCGATGATTAGATTACTTTGAATTACGATAAATACTTGTATGTATTATAAATTATTTATAAAATCGAACACACAAAATCATACATTTCATGTTTAAACCACATTTTTGAAAGATTTCAAAATATCCTTTTTATTGAGGAAATTCCTCTCACTGTAGTGAATATCGCTGCAGGAGATTCTGTACCCTTCGTGTTAGGCTTAGGCAATATGTGAGGGGCACATATTCACCAGTTACCCAGGATCGAATAAACGAGAGCCTGCTCCGGCAATCGAACCCGGGACCACCCGCTCAGCAGTTTGATGACATACCCACTGAGCTAAACGGATCGTACGCCATTTCGTCCCTGCGCCATTTTTGCCTTCGCCATTTCGTCCCTGCGCCATTTTTTGCTTTCGCCATTTCGTTCCCCGTGCCATTTTATCACGCGCCCTTTGATCCCTGCAACATTTGGTCCCTGCGACATTGTGTCCGACGCCATTTGAACGCGAGGCCGGTGGGATGATGTTAGTGGGCGCAACGCCCTCTACTGATGACGTAGTATTGTACTCACCGTGCCCGGCGATCGATGCAGTGTTGGTCTTTCGTCAAAAATGCACGTGCTGCCGCGTTCGTCAATTGGGACGCCGTTCTGCGTTCGCCGATCAAGCCGTCCGAATAAATGACGGACGCGACCATCAACACGTGAGAAACTGTTAGCATGATCCTGTAAATACAAAACATAATGGAATTTAGTTGACGGTGACATAAAGGTGCTGGAACACACCGAGACAGACGATGAACAAATAGAAAATGGAAGATGAATAAATAGAAAAATTAATTGACAACAAGCATGAGCCTCAACAGCCTTTAAATTAAAAAACAAGCCTTTAAAAGTCTTTCAATTTTCAACGTCTGTATTATTACTACGTTACTACGACCAATAAATGTAATACTATATTTCCAAGTTGTGTGTTTGTCTGAAGATCGCACGTGACCTAAACTGAATTTATACAAAACACGTGCAGTGCAATAAAGAGATGTAGGCCTATAAACTAAACTCTATCAATTGCCAAAGAAATATGTTGACATGTAATTTGTGTTACATTCATGGCGTCATCTACCGTTATATAATTTTTTTTTCACAACCGGGCGAAGCCGGGCTTAAAAGCTAGTTAATTAATAATAAATTAATTAATTAAACACACAGTAAGTTTATAATTATTTCAATTAATATTTTAGAAATAATATTTTAGCATTAACTACTGTTTAGGCTCATTCTTGCAGCCCGTTGGGCACATAATGAATAATTGAACACGTAAATTGATTTTTTTCCGATTTTTGAGAGTCATGCCTGCAAGTCTTCGTTTACTTTCATTTAACTCATTTATTAATTCGATAATATTTAATAATGTGGCTGTCGACGTTATTTAAATGCAGTGATAGTATTTTGCCCCTTGTAAGCGAGCAATCACAGCCAACACTGAAAAATAAATAGTTCCTGGTTCTTGCCAATAGACAAATGTCGCTTCAATTTCAAATCTAACCAATTGCTAGTGGTCCAAACTTATAATTGTAAAATTATTCTGCCCCCAGAAGCAATTCCACAAGCCTGCCTTAAATTTCAGAAACAATGTCAATCAGACATAATAAATATAATGGGTTCTATGAATAGTTATGTCGGTAACAGAAAACATCTGTTGTACGTTCGTTTAGACCAGTAAAAAAAAACATGGCTCGTGCACCTTTAAGCATAAAAGCTCAATTAGCAGAGGATGGGCTTGAAACATGTTCGAAGAACACGTGAGCGAAAAAAAAATTATTAGCGAACCGCCAAGTGGTGTAGCACGAAGAATGGAGATTGGAAAAATTTATTGGCGACAGAGGAATTGATGGCCGTTCTGCAAGACTGCGCCAAACAAACCAGTTTAATACAAAACCAATGGTTGGGTGGGGAAATTATTTGTAAACGAGATAAGATTGGATCGCTGTAAAGAGACAAATGGTTTACAAATTGGGGTTATGCGACAATCCTATTTCCTAGCGTCAAGAGTGAAAAACGTTAGGTATGAAAAGCATCAGGGATAGAAAGCGTAATTTATTAAAAACTACTACTTTTACAAATATAAAAGATAATAAAGGTAAAAAATGCTAAACGTTAAATATGGCAAACTTGAAAAATGCTAACTGTTCAAAATAGAAAAGAACAGTTGCAATGCTATCGTTAGCCAATTGTTTTCGTTAACTAGGCACTTTCCATCTTGGACGTTTTTTGACGTTGATATTTTTATTGTTTACTTTTTTATCTGACATTTTTCATATTTGACTGTTTTTTTTTAAACTGGCATTTTTCTCTTTTTGCATCACTTTTTGTTTCGCTTTTTATATTTAACGGTTTTAGTTTTCCTATTGACGCTTTTCATCGCTGACGTTTCAGATGCACGATGTGACCTCCCCCTCCCCCCTACTATTAGGAGAAACTCTACGTCTTTCAGTTCGTTGGCTTAATCCGCTGTGACGTAACGGCGATCCTGAATGGCGGACCCAGCCTGGCTATAGACGATATTTTGAAACAACCATCGCGCCGCCGAAGACGTTTCACGAGTCAGTCGCGAGACGAGGGAGGAAAAGTTAAAAGGAACAGAAAAAAAAAAAAAATAACAGACCGAAGAAAAAGGTGCGCAGAACGAAAGAAAAAAAAAATCCCCCAAGAAACAGATAAACGGCCAACAACAATGGCCGTTTTCGTGTTAACGCAACAAATTAGGTTGTAATTCCCAATAATAGTTTGCAGCGGGCCTTTTGTGTATCGCCGAGGGGGCGGGGTAACTCTAACCTCTCCTTCTTCATCAGGTGATTCTCCCCCTTACCCTCCCCCTCTCCTTCTAGCCACCACGCCCAAAGCACTGTATTCACATCAACAACAATTTCCACTCAACACGTCGATGAAGTGAATAGAGGTTAGAAATCCATTTATTTGGGTGAGTTCACATGACCCCACACCACCACCAACCATCCCTTTAAATTAATTCTTCATGGTGGAGGGTGTTCCAGTAACAACGCCGGAATTCATTTGATACTAAAACGCACTGTAGGGCATTGTATTTAACAATTAAAATATTTTACAGACATTGTATGAAATGTTTTCTTACAAAATTAGACCCTAAACTTTTTTACATGGAGACCCTGTAGATAAAAAAAACTTAAAATTAGCTAGCAGCAAAATAGCAGCAAAATATTGTAACAGGATAAAAATTATTTTAAATTAAAATTATTTCGCAACAAAATTAGACGGTCAAATGTTTTAAAACCGATGGCTCAGTGGGTATGGGGACATGCTACGAAACCAAAGGTCCCGGGTTCGATTCCCGGCGCAGGCTTTCGT
>JAUJYS010003074.1:0-13661 GCA_033995665.1 Melogona broelemanni | reverse complement strand
GGTAAGTCAGTTTCGCTACGCACCCCACTCGACACCGTATTTTCAGGTCGCTGATGTCTTGAACGTGTAACTTAGCCCAATACTCTGTTTGTGAGGGCACATTTTCACCGGCTCCTTTTCAGCAGTACCCCCGGATCGAATAAACGAGAGCCCTCGCCGGCAATCGAAACCGAGACCTCCAACACCATAGTCGGTCACAATACTGACTGGGCTAGTCGTACGAGTTTTAGTAGCAATCTGATATCGGTACAGTTTAAGTTTCACTATCGAATAGCCTTTGAGACTGCCGGGAAGACGCCGTGGTACAGTGCAAAATGGCGACACAAACTACCGTTACCAGTGGTACCAAAATACGAACCGTGGCACCACGTCAGCAGCCAATAGATGCCGATTACTGATCGTCCCGCCAATGCCGGACACCAGTAGACCATGCAGTCGTATCACACCATCTCTCTGACGCATTTGCATCGCCATGTCGACAGCGCCCCACGACCACCGTCAGATTGACGAGACAAGAGAGAGAGAAAAACTCTAGCCCCAGAAATGGTTGTCGTTCCTGAACGGGATCCAAGTTATCGGTAAACACACCACACGTCGAAGATCATGAATGCAACGGCGGCGTATGGATGTGCGTAACGGCGGACTGTGCCAGCTGCGTATGAGGAGGGGGATAGGGGACGGGGTGGTGGATCCGAATTAGACAAGCGCGACAAATGGCGGTCGTCCGTATGGCTCTTCCCTTCGCCGCTGCCACCACCATCACCGAAAAATTCTCCCATCTGCCGGCCCTGAATCCTTCCGGTTCTTTTTTTATTTTGTTTTGTACCTACCTCCCTCCTTTTCATCAGTGTTGGGTTCCTTTCTTTTGAAAAGGAACCCGTTCCAGTTCCTGCTCCTCCCATTAATTAATTCCCGTTCCTCTTCCTGTTTCTACAAAAATAGAAAAGGAACCTGGCCGTTTCTAGTTCCTTTTTGAAAGGTACCTGGATTAATCAATATTTGTCGGGGCTGACGATTAATCAATATTTAAAAAAAGATGCAGAGTGGCGAAATGTTCAGATGAGGGGTGTGATTACGTTCATGTTGACGCCAATTGGACTTTTTCACAGATCGACATCTTGGGCAATTTCTTTTTGATGCTGTAAAATTGTTCCGCTGACGACACACTTTAGAAAATTGTACTCGTAGAAAATTGAAAGTTGTGGCAAAAACACCCTGTTCACAGAAAAGGAACCTCCTTTCCAGCACCTGAAAAAAATGGAACTAAACCGTTCTTAACGTTCCTTTCTAGAAAAAGGAACCGAGGCGTACTTAAGTTCCTCAAAAAAAGGAACCAGTTCACGAAAAAAGGAACGAAACCGCTCCTAATGTTCCTTCCTAGGAAAAGGAGCCTAGGCTGCCACGGAGCAAAGTTTCCCAAAAAAGGAACCAGTTCCTAGGAAAGGAACCTTTCCGTTCCGTTCCTCCCCGACAACACTGTTTTTCATCCCCGTTTCACCCACTTCTGTCGTATCCGCCAGCAGAAGACGTATATCCTTGGACCGTCTAGTCGCCCAGGGCGATCTCGCCGTGCTGCGTACCAGTCGGAATGGCGTCGACTGCGTCGCCGACGACGATTCAGAAGAGTGGGTTCGCTAACTAAGCTAACGTAACGTGAATGAGATTGGCGGCTGTTTGGTGGTGCCGGTTTCCCTGACCGGATTAATCGCGGTGACAAAGATTCCGTCGCGGTACGCGCCATTGGGATGGCGTGTACGACGTGTGTGCACACGGCGCGTTCGTGACAGTACTACGGGCGCTCGAATCCCCGTTTGGGGTGGATTGGCATTCTACGAGATTTTATTCTCTCTACTGACGTTGACATTGTTGGATCGGAGTTTTTTTTTTACTCGGATACATTTTAGTGGACGTCCTAGTGGTGTTGTATGACTTTTTTCCTGTTCCGCGGATTCGTCTGTTTTTTGTAAAATTGTATTTTTAACACTGTTTCTACTAAGGTGAACATCGTAAACATTGTTTATTCGGATAAATAAGTGTTACAAATTACTAGTGCTTCACGCTGACGGTTTGACGTTTCCGTTTCTTCTACCAGAACGCTGTAACCGGGGCTAAGTTTTCCGTCGGCCCGATTTTTCGTACAATTAATCTTCATCAGCGGTGGCCGTATTCGAAGCGAGGATGCACGACGTCGCTTTGATTAGTACCACGTGCGGAATTCAAATCCACACGCAAGGCCATGTGCGAAAGTCGCCGGTGATGTGGATTTGAATTTTTTTTTTCTGGTCGAAGAGATTGGCGTGTTGACGGTGACGCGAACACAGATGGCAGCACCGGTCCACCGGGACTGAGGAGCGAGTTGGTGACCGGTCTCGGAAGATTATGGTGGGCACCTTCCCTCGTAAGCAGCACTGGTGGACCTGCTCTGGCCTAATAGCCACGCCGCCTGGCGGCTGGAACGCCTGGTTGCTGACCACCTGCAACGGTCTGCGCAGAGACGTCTACGGCGAGTGGTTGCTGTTTAACGAGGCCGTTTATGATGAGGATGACGCTCTGGTGGTTCGGTGCCGGGATAGGCGGCCGCCGGACATGCCGTGTCCGTGTTGTCGGTTCAGCAATAGCCGGCTGTTCGATGCGCTGGCCGAGTACGAGGTAGGCTGGTGTCGATATTTAGATTTAGATGGGTTAATTGCCGCGCCGTAGCATTATGGCGATATTGGTGATGATGACGAATATCGCCGGTGTACCGGACCACTCGCGTAACTAGTTGTGTTTTTTATTGTTTGTAACTGGTACGTCGTGTTTGATCCAACAAATCCAACAATGAAGCATCTCAATTCGTGTGCAGCTGAAATTGACCGTAATCCGATTTAAGAATATCAACGTACTCGAACTGTATTTTAATTTTTAGTAATGCTCCCCTGTAGAAAACAATACTAATATTATTCGCGGTGTTTTAACAGTGTCAGTTCAGAAAGTGTAATTGGCAATCTATTCCGGTATAGACAATCTGTAATTAACAATATATCTATTTATGGCCCATCTGTTTCATCAGTATATACAACTTTTATTTAACCATATTTTTTTCTTGTAAATATCCGCATCCCATAGACTTTATTATTCACCAACATTTTGTCTGCAATTAGGCCGCCTGATTGGCGCTGACGAAATCCAATCTGAATTAATTCAATCTCAACTAATTAAATTAATACAATCGTAACTAATTAAATGAATCCAATCATAACTAATTACATCTTAGATGCAAATAAAGTATATATATTTTCTTACATTTTATTTTTTGAAATTAATTCTTTGGTAGATTTCCCGTATTATTGTCTTAAGTCAATCATGTTCTTACCAAACTACAGTTTAGACAGTGCATTAAAATCTAACAAACATAAACAACAAACTAGAGCAAACAGTTATGGCTTTCTGCGCGAGTTATTCTGCGGCTGTCGCACTCTCCGACCTCCCTCGTATATTTAGCCGGGCTCCGGCATCACCAAAACACCCCCCCCCTCAATCCTCCACCAGTTTCAGGCAGGGTGGGTAGTGGGTACCGATTCTGTTCCATTTTGTCGGTCGGCTAGCCACTTTTGAACCGTCTTCCTCTTCGCCCACCACCACATCATCATTACGCCAGCCACATAACGCCCTCGCCAGTTCTGCCCCGCTAACAGACTCACGCACATATACACAAGCACAGCGCTAGTAGTATTATTATTAGCTGGATCTGACGTTTCCTCCTTTTTCCCGGGCAGAGCTGATGTTTCCGTGATGCCCGGGGAGATGCGTTTTTTGGTGCCCCCTCGCAGGGCTGTTGGGTTGCCGTCCTCGTGAGACCCATTACCATCCTCTTGGCGAGTTCAAGCACACATCTTGAGCTTTTATTTTGACGCGTGACACTTTGTTTCTCGTCCGTAAGGTTGCGGCTATTTGAGTTTTCTCGACGGAATCAGCAAAGTTGGAAACAAAACCTTAAAAACTACCGTATTTGTGAAGAGAAATATTTGGATATTGGTACTTTAGTGGCAGCAGCAATTTTCAATGTATAGAGGACTCGTGCACACTTGAGGGACCTGAATTGTACTCTGAATCGTCCATTCTCCATGAAAGGACGCGTGTGACGTCTATGTCGTACAGTCTAGAATTCGTGGTGATTATTTTTGACAATTGACTTTGACGAATGTAATGTTTGATTACTTAAAAATGTAAGTATTTCAATGTTGTTTATAAGGGAACTGTGAAATTTCACGCCCTAATTTTAATGTTATTTCGGCCAGTCAAATTAGATGACGTGAAGTTTCCATCCTGAATTTTTAAGATACTTAAAAAAGTAAACTATTTTTATAAATAAAAAGTAGTACGAGTAATTTAACCGAAAGTAAATCAACATGAACAAATTATAAGCATTTGTGAAAAGAGCACCAGTACTCGAAAGATAATTTCTGGAGTTACTGGGAATTATTATTTTTTATCTGTTTCTGGTTTTCTGGTTTTGGCGCGAGATCTCAGGAGGAAATATATCGCGCGCTCAACACACTACCGCCTCTGTATAACCCACGTGTTTTTCGCAGCCAGCCGGGCCGCTATCCGTTTCCGTCAGACCGACATGAACTTTCTCCCGTCGCGCACCTAGAGCTCACCGCGTCCCTCACCTTACGGATATCAATCCCGCCTCCTTGGCATCTTGAAAGTTGTGCGCGCGTCCCTTTCCCTTCGATAACCTCCGAACAAAAATATTAGTGCACCCTGGTGGCCGTGGCGGCGTTGTCCCTTCAACTGAAGATCAATTTGACCTGTGCTCGATAAACTCTGCGTGTCCCGATTGGTCAGCTTATAAGATCACGTGAAAAAGTATTGACCCAATTATGAGTAGCGTACTGCGCTTTCTCCAGTACCGCTGGAGCAACAGCAGTTCAAATATTCCGGCCATCGACAACGATGAGCAGAACGAGGACGACGTGGGCGGTCACCTGGTGGTGGTGTCCAGCGGCGATGGTCACCACAGCTTGCTGCCCACCAAGGCTTGGCTGCACGAGGTTGTAAGCTTTGCGGAAATTCCTTATCTTCTTGTATCTGTTCTTCGTAGGACGCAATGTGACATTAACTTTTGTAATACTTTGACCGAAGGGTTATTGAAGTAACGTAGCAGTAGTCTTAACAACACAATGACATTGACAAAGCGTAGGCGAATCTCGTTTGTACAATTGGTTAGGTGACATCGTGTCATGCTTTGTTACTAAAGCACCGAATGTTCTAAATCCTGTTTTAAGTCATGTTCTAAATTCAATTGCACAACAATTGACATTTAGTTGCCCATTAGTTAAGATTCGAATAATGATTCGCTAACCTGTGCTACTCTTCAACTGCATCACTAGTTAAATCTCGGTAGAATTGTTATATACGTGTACTGAATAGGTATTATTGTATTTTATGTTTCACATGGCTGTCATGACGGGACGGTTACAATCAGCTGTGTTGCATGGTTTGAGGTTCTTTGCGCGTGAAAGGTGATTAAATATGTTTGATTAACCAAGGATATACCGTAATGAGAATGAATATGTTTGGTACATTCGTCTGCCACAACGAGCAAGTATTATTATTTGTCTCATCTGGCACAGGCCGTATGTTGGTCTTTTTGTTTCGTTTGTGAGATCTCAGTTTAATCTTGACGAGGTGAATTGGTTTTCTAAAGTTAGCCTCATTTGAGTTATTATTCCCTAACCGCCTTACTTCTAAATAGTTGCCATTGGCGTTTAGCTAATTCATTTGGTGGAATGCTCACGTAGATCCGTTCGAATCGGGTCTCAGTGCGAGCATCTATCTCTAAACGGGAAATTGCATCAGCCTGTCATTTGTCAGATACCTTTTGGCAGCCTCATACTCGTAGTGTGTGTGCGTGTGTATGGTTGTGGTTGGCAGACTCCACTTCCGTTTTGAACCATGACGTGTTCTATAAGCGTATTTATACAGTTAATTTTATCCGATCTATTTATATACGTTTTGCAATTTATGCAGTCTGAAATGGGACGACATCTAGTTGTGGTTAGGAACTAATTCCCCAGCAAACTAATTCGAAGACTAATTAATTTATAATGAGTCGTCCACCAATTAACTAATTTGTTTTTGAGTCTTGTGTTCCATCCTGCCCATATGAGCTGTTGAGAATCAAATAAATTCCGTAGAGAGTAATATTATCCGTGACCACAAAAGAAAGAACATATTTTTTTATACCATGATCACTAGTGAATAGTACCCCTCGTGCCGTTATGATAACATTTGAGGGGCACATTTTCACCAGTTCTCCAGGATCGAATAAACGAAAGCCAGCGCCGGGAATCGAACCCGGGGACCGCCCGCCCCTCATATCTTGTAATCTCGAATACTTTTATTCTTCGGAATTTAATTGTAGAGGGCATCAGTTGTAGGATATTAGTGCTCGGAGCTATATTTTGATTCGGTCAGTTGCGTTCACCTGAATATATTTCTGTAAATTTTATCACAACACTGTGATCTGCAGAACAGTTTATCGATATAAATAGTTTAGGCAGCACGATGATGTCAGACTGATTGAATTATATTGTTCCACTCCGTGACATGAAATTTGTTTTTAAACATTGCGAGTTCACTACTGTATTCAGGGAACTTTGCGCGTATAAATTTTCGTTTAAATAATGATCATTTTGCAATCGATATTTTTATTTTCTGTGCCAGTGAACTGAGCCTACAGAATTGTTATTTTGTTTTGTGTATTGGCTCAACACTGTATCCGTTGCGTAGGTGTCGTTCACGTTGAATAGCTGTTGCTTCGTTATTTTTGTCTCGGTTCGGCTGTCGTGTCTTTCGTTAAGAAAATGTTCGCAAGTTTTTTTTTGTTTTTTAAAAGTCAGCTGCGCCGATGTTACCGCATCCTTCAAACATCAGTGCGAAATCATAACGATCGCAGCGCCCTCTCTTTCACTCGTTCTACTAATGCGCTTGCTGTGTCTTAAAAGATACGGCGCGTTTTCTTTTCTCTTGAGTTTTTTTTTGTTAACGAGCGTGAAAAAGAAGCAACCGACGACAATGTTCTTTTTGTGGAGAATATTTTTTTTTGCCAATCCAAACGCTTGCCGCTGTTTGAACTTTTGAGTCGCGTGTAATAACCGTGTAGATTAGCTCTGGTGGTTCGAGCGCCGTCTAACGAGCAACTCGAAACTTTGACTGGGTAACGTCTGCAAATCGCCGATCTCTTAGCTGCTAATCGCCAAGAAACGTAGGCAATTTCTTTTCAGCGCCTGGCGCCAGCTGGCGGCGATGCAGTTTGATGTTATTTACCATCTTCTTTAATATCTTTAGAAATCCGTCCTCAAAATTTGACATTTGTAGAAATAGAACTATTTTTAAGTTGCTATCTTTTCAGAGCTTTCCACAAAATTATTTATAATCTGGATGAAGTCCAAAACGCCCCGAAACTTTTTCAATTTTGTTTCAGTATTTTTTTATTTTATTTTTTTATAATTTTTTGGTAGATGGATATGTATACTACCATGGATTTGTCATTATCTCAAGCACATTTCTATGATTATTTGACGTTTTTCTATACTTTTTTTTATAAATATTTTTTGTTGGACGCACTAGCGTCTCCAATACGAAATCCTTCCCTGTCAAATCTATCCGTGACAATAGTAAAAAGCGAAAGCTCTTTTCTGGCTCAATCCGAAGACTGACAGATGCCGAGAAATCGTTTCCCCCCCCCCCCAGATCGTTGTGCGCCGCTTCACCGCAGCGCATGCTTGTTAGGTTCGAAAGCCAACCTTCTGGGGGCAGCACGAACCCCTTTTTTGAAGCGGTGCCAGAGAGTTCATGTCTTCATGATGGAAGAACCAGTAATGGGAATAGACGCTATTCTCATTTGCCGCTGTCAAACTGCATCACAGTTGCTTCTGACCGTAATTTATTGGGGCGAGAGATCTTTGCAGGAATTGTTTTTGCAAGACGCTTCCCTGCTTCTTTTTCGTTTTCGTACCAGACGCTGATTTTTGTTTTAGCTATATGCAGACAAAGATGCTCTTGATGCTGGGCGAGCCTTGCTATATAGCTGAGCGTATCCGCCTGAGTCCAGGTGCGTTCAATTGTGCCATCTGTTCTGCTTCAATTGCTTTCAATAGCTAATTAAACCTTAAAGTCCCCGATTCATAATTATCCTGAAAAATAATATTATTAACATAGCATCTGAGAATAAAGTTTGACCTCGTTTTTATGTAAAACTTTAAACATTTAAGAGGAACCAAGTTAAAATTAAAAGTATTAAATTATTAAAATTATAAATATTATACCTGTTCCCTATCGCTATATCTCTAATAAAAATTAAACAATCAATCGAAATAATCAAATTACTAAGGTATTTGTAATTTTTCATATTTTTTCACATTTCTGCTAGCTGATAATTTAGTGGTGCATTTTGTAGATATACTGATCTCAGGAGCCAGCAATTGGTTGTTTTTTTAAAACGGTTGGTCTGTTGAATAGAGAGCAGTAATTGTTCCGCGTTGATGTTTCGTTTTGTTTGTTTTTTTGGTTAGGTCGTCGTTGCTGGAGTTGAGCACTCTAAAATTGAAATCTATATTTGACTTTTCTAATCTTGAGTGAGTTAACGGTCTCTTAAATTAGGCGAGTTCTTGGTATCCTTCAGCCTTGTGTTGGTTTGCTTATCTCTGCATCAACGGGTCTTTTTTAAGCGTCTATGCTTAAATCCGATGTGAGTATTTTCCTTATAATTCAGGCTAAAAATAGTACTTTAATTATTCGGCTAGTGATATATTTATTTAGGAGGCCATGTGATTTTAATAAATGTAAAAGTAAAACTTTTGAAAAACAAAGCCCTCCTAAACAAATATTTTATATTGTTTTTTTCTTCTTCATTTTGTCGTGTTTGGCGTTGCTGGCTGAAAGCGATTTTAAATGTTGTTCATGGTCTAGTTAATCCGTTCGCCGATAATTCGTTTACACACGGGCCTCATTAACGGTCATAATTTCGAACAGTAGTACCTTCTTCCTACAAGGTTACTTTTTTCGACGTTTTGCAAATTGGCAACCAAGCGAAAGGGCTTCAAAGGCGCCATAACGCCGCTGTTCTAAAATTACGCTCGCAGATTAGCTGAAGGCGGCCCCCGCGCCACCATATTTAGGATGTCGCTGCCTTGTAACTCATTCTCTCTCCATCGATCAAAATAAAAATATTGCATTGAGAGCTTATCCTTTTTTTTTACTCCCTCACGTAATACAAGGTGACGACTGACTGGGTATTGAAACTACAGTACAGTGTAGTTTTCTATTCGCAAACATCAGCAGTTTTTCTATGCGGTTTGTTCAAGCAGACTTCTACGGCTGTTGGCAGGACTTTCAACAATGATCAGAATTTTTCGCCCGTATTCCATTGAACATTTTAAACCGCCTACGTGAAAATTTTTAAGCGTTTCCTCAATTGTTTCGAATCAGCGTTCCTGTCTTTTACCGAATGACTCACCACAAAAATATACTTCTAGAAATATGTTTTTTTGATGTTGTTTTATTTTTCTTAACCGCATATAGTTTTTCGTTAATGCACCGCACTGAGCGATTGAGATAGGCGTTTCCGGCAAGTCGGCTCCAGTTTCCTGTTTCCGTTTGAAGAGTGAAGCAGGAGATTATGGAAATGCAGCGCGCTTTCTGCCTTTGGAATCAGTGGCTACCCCGGTGATATTTTTATTTCGTTCAATTATTTCATTTTAAATATTGCCTTGCTGCTGGTTCTTTTTTTGTGTTACGACACTTTCTACGTCCAAAGAATTTAATATTTTTTTTTTAAATAAAAATGGGGACCATCACTGTTTTATAACTCAATATTTTTGGTTAATCTTTAGAGTCATCTTTAGGTTAACCTCTCGTGCCAGTATTTAAATGCCAAGAATATTGCGGGGGTACGGGGATTTTTGATTAAAATATCTTTCAAAGTGAAATTTGATTTTAGTTAAAAATATTTTTTTAATGAATTATAAGTAGTTGCCTTCCGCACCAGTGTTTAAAAATGAGTGCTTCGTTAATTTTGAAAAGTGATACCTAAATTTAGAGATGGAAATATTTTTAGTCAATTAGTCATACCAGTTTGAAAACGTTAATTGTGTGTGCTGCAGTTTCGACACCATGTATCCGATTTCCCCGAGAGGCGAGGAAACTTTCAACTCTCTTACAATCGCAACAACTTTTGAGACACTCAACCCCGCTTTTCGACATCCGAAATTCTGGACCACCACCAAAAGAAACGAAAATAGGGGCAAGTGGTGCTTGGATATTGGCGAGAGGGTGGTGATGAGGATGTAGGACTGGGGTGTTGCACTTGAGAACCCTGAGGGAAAGGAGAGGGGGGGGGGGGCAAAAGCTTGCAACTGTGGTTGGTTTTCCAGACATCAAATAGGTCTGAGATCTCGGACAGGAAGAGAGTGAGAGAGAGGGAAGAGAAAGAAGTCAGTGGACTGAATTTGGCAATCGTTCGGTGCAACTGTACTTTTGTCGCGAGATTTTTCCGATTGTGCGTGTTGGTGCGGGGATTTTTCGTCGACACGACCGCGTGTGACCGTAAAATCGGGTGGGGTGACGCCGGTTCAAGTCGTGGTTTTTGTCGGTTCGGAATTTTTGTTCGCGTTTCGTGACCGCCAGGGAACGCTGCCCGCATTTTTTTTTTTAATTTAACGTTTCAATTTCTGTGCGTCTCGTAGTGTAAATTGTGATCTCGACTCTGGTCAGTTTTTCGGTTGTTTCGTATCTTTCTTCGGTCTTTCATGCCAAGCAAAGTATGCAGTGCATGCCCTGGGTTAAATGAGGTCGTACAAATTGTTATCGGCGTTCCAAATTGGACATCGCGCGGAGATTCGAATCGCACGTGGTTTAAATCGCAACCTGCTGGAGTTTCGGAATTCAAATCTTGTTCGGCAGCCAATAGCGGGCAGCGTTCTTCTTCTTCCCAGCGTCGGATTGAACGTCGGATGTGTTTAAAATCGGTTCTCCTTCGATCGACAACCAGTTGGTGCACCGAGTGTTCGCTTGAGAGCATCACACGCTTTAGATTTCTGATCGTATTTAGTTCGATCGGTTACCGTTAGTGGAATTTGGCGATTTCTCCGTGCTGCTAAAAGTATCAGTTTTCTGTGCGGTTAAAAACGCGTGATTTAAAAATGACTAAGCCTCTACAACACAGGTGTAAAGTATCACGTGTTTAATTTTCAACTTCTTTTTGTGATCAGTTCATGATTTTTTTTTAAACTGGTTTGCTGATAATCGCTAATTTGACAGTCGTTAGAATAATTTTCAATTTGGTATTGTAATTTTTTAGTAACGCGCTATCAATTTTAAAATGACTGAAATTCATTTATAAATGAAATATTATTACTTTTAAAATATGATCGTTCTTTATAAAGTTATAATTTATTTATGAAATTTATATTTAAAATAATACTTTTATCAATATTAAGAAATTTATAAAATTAAAAATAATATGAAATACTGTTTTTGCACACGGAATGTTTTTAATTCTATGTTTTTAATCAAATTTCGTTCATAAAATATTTCGCATTAACAATTGAAATATGGCTCTCAGGCTGTATCAAATTATGGATGGGTGCAGCACATCATTTCTATTCAGTCTGGTCTTCAGTGTTTTTTGAAGTCCAAGCTAAATTATTTGTGATTTCGTGTTTTTCGGGCATCGTCATCTCCTTTGATCTTGCGAAACACACTTGGTTCCCGCTTTTCCATGAACTCTGGATTAAAAATTGCAGCTTTTTCCATCTGGTCGCGTTTGGTAGGTTTCAAGAAATATTTTTGCATGAAATATATATTTTTTTTCATTTATTTGTTTCATCAACCTTACTTTCAACCATTTTTCACCAACAAGATTTTTTACTGTTACAGATTTCTTTTATTGCATTTAAAAAAATACAGTATCTACATTATTTAGTTTAGTATTATAATTTTTTAATAATAATTTGAAAGTATTAAGTTGAATTCAATTATTGAACTCTGTAGAGGGCGCTGCTCAAATTAATTTGTAATCCATATCAATCTTGCATTGAACACGTGATTATTTTGTGGTACACGTGGCCATATTTATTTCAAGTGAATGACATTTTTTGCAGATTTTTTAAGTCGGTAACTGATTTTTAAGAAAAAAAAATTACGTTCATCATTTTGAATTTTTTGGCAAGAATGAATGAATTTCTATTGGTAGTCACCCAAACATTTTGGGTTGCCGTATCGCTGATTCTACACACCCTCAATTGGCTCAAAACAAAGAGCGTAAAGGTATAAAAATTATTTGGCTGGTCAAAATTGTGTTCAGGTTTTGATTAGTAACTTTTGAACCCTTAGGCAGATTCTCGCTCAGTGTCCTTATAAAACTGTGAAATTTCAATGTTCGATCGGTTGAATCAACTGTCATAAAAAAACAAACGCACATAGCAAAAAAAAAATTCGTGTCGGTTTTTTTCTTTCTTTTCGGCTATTTTTAGAATATTTGTGCCGTGACATATGTTCTGAGCATCCCTATGGTCAATCCAAAATGTCTTCTTTTCACTGCCGATTGAGTTTCATGGCCAGAATATTCCTTGGTCATTTCGGCGGCCTGTTTAGACTCATATGAACGAGGCACCACGCGGACACGGATGTTTGCGAATAACCATGTCGGCCTATAAATTTGTGATCGGTGTAGCTTTTGCAGCTGCGATTCAGTTGACTTGCCGACTGTTAAACTTTTCCCACTTCCCACTATGCATATCGAGGGGGTGAAAGGGTAGAACATGTGTGAATACCTATTTCTCAAGTGACGTGTAACTTGAACCTGTTTTCTAACAGCCTGTTAAAGCACATATTAGGATGTTTGTGGATGTTTGTGTTGGACAAAAGTGAGAGGTGACTAATGGCTTTCTATGATCTCGTTCACAGGAGGAATTGGATGTTCTCAAGGACAAGGTGCAGAAGCTAGAAAAGGAACGGGCTGAACTGAAGCAGAACAACAACCGGTTGGAAACCCAGGTGAGGAAATTTGTATTTGTTTCGCAATGCATGGCAAAATTCACGGTCGTCACTTCAAATCAATTTTTTGATTGTTTAATTTTCAATATTTTTTAAGAAAATGAAATAATCAACTCATTATTAAGTGAAATACTTTTTGTACGACAATATTTCCGGATATTGTCAGTCGTGTGCGTGTATGCCACATTGCAAGATCAGTTGGTTATGTTTTAAAAGGTAAGGTATTTGCCGGTCGTTCTATTGTTGCGTCTGCCTGTCACTTGGCATCTGCCCGACACTGTGTGACAAGCTCGAGTACGCCAACGCGCCGTGGTGCATTGTGCAGTAGTTAGTAGGTGCTGGTTTCTATTTCCGGCTCTTTCTCGCAACGCTCTGATGATTTAGCTCCGTCTGCTGTGAGTCAGCCGCGTGTGGTAATCCGATGCCACCAGAAACGAATGGTAGCACGTGTTTTTGTGTGCTTTAGACGGAAGTTAGATGCTGGGTTATCTTAACGGGTCTTCACTTCGTTCTTCAGAATCGTATGCAAAAGCTTGATAACTTAACCGGATAGAGTAGAGTTTCAAGAACACTTTCAGGAGCATCATCCTTCAATCGACTAGGAGCATCGACGT
>JAUJYS010003073.1:0-13664 GCA_033995665.1 Melogona broelemanni | reverse complement strand
GTGAAAGTGAGAGAGATAAAGAGGACAAGCGCCGAGGGACAAATTACATTACACTGCAGGGTGTATCTGTTTATCGGGGGGCTCCCGGCTGTAGGTAACCTGCTAAGACCCGCACCAAAATGTGCAGGATTTCTTGGATTCGACTTTAATAATTTTACGTAAATATGAGGGGCGTTCAAAAAGTTTTCGGGATCATATTTTTTTAAAGAGAGGTTGGGCGTCGTTCACTTTGACGTTCCAATTTTTGCCTCGGGCAATTTGTTATTCGAATTCGAAAATTGCAAGGCGATCGGGAATGAAGAAAGAATGTTCTCAATAAATGTCACTAAAAGCAATGCAAACGCTCTTTTTAATAAATTCCGGAAAATTTTTGAACGCTCTTGATACATAACTACAGCTGTAAAATTAAAAGTAATCTAGTAAAACGTTGTGGCATCTATTTTCTCATCATCGGAGCTCCGAGTGGGCGATTCTTAAAAAGCCCGACAATCGGCACTGCGCATGCCGCTGAAACTGCTTCGAACGTCCGCAACGAGAATACAGGAGAATCCCGTAGACCATTGTTGTTTTCGCCATAGAAGTTAGCTTACTAAAACGTATGTAGGCGGATAAGAGGGGATCACAGGAGTAAATATACTCGGCAAGCGGACAGAGAAAAAGATATATGTTTGTTTTGCTCCGAGTTATGGCGGAGTGGGAGAGGACATGAGGAACGTCGTCGCCGTATCCGAGGCAAGAAATTAACTAACGAAGTATGACAGGTTGATGACGTCATCATCCCTGTTTCCCCGGACCAATCACGTTCAATTTATTAAGATTTCAAGTGGCAAGCGTGCCAACCGAGTTCGACTGATATGTATCCTCTTAAGACCCTTTTGTGATGAACTGCGTGTGGGTGAGCGTTACGGAAAACAATTCTTGAGTTTCTTGCTTCACCAAATAAATCGACAGAACGACTATCCAGTTTCTCACGGACACGAAAAAACATGGAGATTTAAAAAAAAAAGAGAGCTGGCGGGAGATGCTGCTGGTAGCGTGCCCCTCAGAACCGTGCTGGTAAAAGTACACGATTCCTGCCATAAATCTCCAGTCATACGTGCTCGTATGTAGCTCATTGAAATAAAGTACTAGGCACAGAAAATGTTTTGTGATTTTAGATTACATTTACAGAAAAAGAATGAATTGATACAAATAAATGTTGAATTTAAAATTAATTGTTATTATAACTGAACATATTTACCATCATCAGCCATAAATCACGATAAGTTCAAGATTTTAACACTTTTCATCACACTATCAATTGATTTATGAGGAATGGTAAATATGCTCAATTAAGGATTTATTTATAGTATTTTGCAAGATCAAACTCATGTCCTCTCTGCCGTGCCTCTGCCCTTTTTATGTTTGCCTCAACCCTATTTGTATTTTTAGCTACGTTATTGTTACGGATTTTAATTGCTTACAGCTGTTGATCCATAATACATGTAATGCACATCTAGGTAGGGTTCCGGATTCCCCTGAACAACCGAAGGCGGCCGATTCGGCAAAACCAAGACGGGACGAGATGGCAGTGGAGCTCCCCTTTTTAACTCCCACACCCAAAAACGAACGCTTTCCGAAGAATTAGCGCGCGCGCGCTTAAGTGTCGCTCCGAATTACCGTGTTTCGCCTCCAAAAATTCGTTGATAACGCGCGATCGACGCCACGTTGCGACACGCGATACATCGCCACCGTTTAAGCCTAATCCGTTTAGATCGCGGGGGAGGCTCGTTGCTCGCTGCCTTCGGCGACAGGGCCCTCTGACGCCGCGAGCGTGTATTGCGTCACGGAGATCGGAGTTCGGTGGTGCCGACGGTGCGAAGCGCGCGTGTTGGTTGGGATCAAAGTGGCGTCGTCGGAACCGTGTGAAAAGGCGTTGGGAAACGGGAGCCTAATTAGATTGATTTCTCTCTCTCTCTCTCTCTCTCTCTCTCTCTCTCTCAATCTCTCTCTCTCTACCGCGCTGGGCTCTTTCTCTTTCTGTTGCTATCCGGTTATGTACGATCTCTGTTTCTCCATCCCGCGTTCATCCCTTACGCCGTATGTGTACATGCATGTAATACGAGTTAAATTCTGTCGTGGATGGTCCTGAGAGCCCGAGGAACATCGGTCCACCGTTTCTTGCACCAACTGTTTGGTTACTCTCTGTCACAGTGGTTAGTGTGTTTGCCAATAACGCCCGTGATCGCGGGTTCAATTCCCGACCGATACCTCCGTACTGTTTCGGCCGAGAAAAATGTGTACACACGGTTCCATACGGTATCCCCGGTAAACCCGTGGTTCACGCGTCTGTACGGTTGCCAGATACAACGTAATGTATTTTTTTCTGATTTTATTGATGTCCTTTTTTTCAGGCTCTCTGATTTTACTAAAAATTAATCGTGTTTTTAAGAATTTTCTCGCTTCGAAATTATAACCCGATTAGACTGGGGGCCCCAGGAGGGCAGATCACAACTAAAGATCTTGGCCTATAGCAACATCATGCACAACCCAATTCCATCCTCTCCTACACCCCGTGTCGACAACGCATGCACCCACAAGTCAGAATCAAGTCGTCCAATTTTAAGGGAGATATTGTTTGACTCAAAGCTCTGATGTTTAATCGAAAATTAATAAAATGATGTCTAAATTTCAAGGTAACAATCACTGCTGCATGAACACATTTGTTCAGATAATTCGCAAGTCTCAGGAGGAAATATACGACAACAAACGTCGCCACCACACGCAACGCGGAATAAAAAGACTTTTGGAAAGCGTTCGACAGGGTGAACATGGCGCGTAGCAAATATAGACAGGAGCGAATACATTACAGGCGAATTCAATCTCGGATAAGAGATTCATGGCGAATAAACGGGAATGCGCTTCGCAACTTTGTTAGCGGAATATTGGTCTAGCAACATTTGCATTGTGACGAACGAACAGAGGATAAACCACGACGCTACTTTTCTAAAGTAGTTGAAGTTCGTCTGTTTGAACGGTTTGGTCTGACTGTTATTTTTATCCGTCAGGAAATCGAATTCTCATTAAATCTATTCTGGTTAACGGGAAATTCGATGACTGTTGTCAAACCAATTTAACTTGAATTTAACAGCTCAAACTTAAAGCCAAAATTTCGTAGCCACCGAAAATAAAATGATGGAAAGACAAATTGCGACTTTTAGTTTCCCCTCATTGAGTCAGAAAAATCAAGACGTGCAATGACATCAGCGAATGAATATAAAGATTTCCGACCAACTGAACTGGCAAATATCTGATATGTCTACAATAGAGGAAATTATTGGAAAACGGATCCAAATAAAATGTTCGCTTCGCGAATTATCATTTGTCATCCCTCAATTCATGCGTGAAGAATATTGCGACATGCCCAATTGTCAGCTTTGGGGGATCGTTTGACGGGGGCGCGCATACGCGTCACTTCCGGTTGACAGTCGAAGAATGACGTCATATCGGATAGTATACGCTTGACATGGAATTACCGCAATGATTTATATCATCTAATTCAGACAATGGAAATAAATCAATTCTTACACGCATCTTTATCGAAGCATTAAAGCTGAAAAATGAAGTTTTTAAAAACATAAAACTGAGAAAACTGGAGAATTAAAAAACTTTAAAAATAAAATTGAGCATTATAAATATAGCTTATAATTTTAAGACTGTTAGAACTATTTAATATTATTTATGCGTTTGTTTCTACAATTTTAGGTAAACCAGTACCACTAAAATATAAGTGAAATTGTCACATTGAGCTGACTGACCAACCGGCATATTAAATATAAACATCTTTGCAATCTTAACAATACAACATTCAGACCATTTCACTGGCCCAATTTTGTCCGAACTTTGGCAAGTTGACAATCCCCCTACTGCAGCCATTGATGTCACCCAACACATTTTTACGACCGTTCCAAAACACATAAATAACTCTGCACCGGACAAAACATGACTGAACAATGACCTAAAACGAGGATAGAAACGCTCCAGAAAATCGCGAAGAGACCATCCAGGACGAAAGAGAAGAGAAGACGACGCCAAAAATAGTTTGGCACAGATTCGTCGGAGGTGCTCCGCAAAAGAAAATAAAAAAAGTAAGACACCGCGGAACGACTCGGAAACCAGTAGGGATGAGCGATAGTACAAATTATCAATAGTAAAACATTTATAAGAATTTGTTTTCACCACTGTTATAGTGATAGCTAAAAAGAAAACTCAAGTTTTGCAGGAAAATATTCTGTGCCTTTTTAGTTATAATTTTTTTTGGCCAGATAATTGTTTAACCTTACATTCCTTACATTTTTTTTGTGAAGTGACGAACATTTTTTTTTTTAATATACACTGATACATAATACTATTAACTTGTTTTCCGTAAGTGCATACTTTAGAAAGAAAATACGAGCATGTCGAAAAAAGGCAGATTCGAAACCATCGATATTATTCTATCAACGAACAATGACAGACAATCGCCCACCCCTTTTTTTGGTGATGCTGGGGTGAGGGATCTTTAGTGAAGAATTTGCAGCACCAACGTTCATTCAATATCACCCATTCCGTTATGGGACATCGCCATAAAGGCGCAGCGGGGAATCGTGGGGAAGCGCTTCGAAGACGCGAACCCAAAATCAGCGCGATGAAAGGAGAGAAAAAAGATGGCAGCGCATACCACGCCCCCCCCCCCGTCCCTCCGCTTACCCCTCACCCCCTTTTCTTCGTTCTTCCAGTCTCCCCAACACCATAACCGAACTTTTTCAACCCGTCCTATCTCTTCAGGCCTGCTCTTTCTTTAAAATAAACAAGGGATACCCAGAAAGTAAGTGGCGGTACGCTTCAAAAAAAAAAAAAAAAAAAGCTTTATTTTATTAATATTTGAAGTACATTTCTTTATCTACCTTCCTTTGAACTTAAAAGTGCCGGTTAATGTTCAAGCACTTTTCACCAGGCTTTATAACATTCATCGAACAAATTTCGTTTCTTGTAGACGAAAGACAATACACATAAAATGGTCAACGTCAAATTTGCCACGTTTATGGTGATGATTCATTCCAATGACTGGTTGTCTTTCGGATTCAACAAACAAACCACAGACCTACTCGATCGCGCTACAGCACACCCACACACATCACAGGCGGCAAATTTATACGATGAAGGTTAGAAAGCCTGGTGCCGTACTATGAAAAGTGTTTCAGCAATAATAGAAACCATTTCATTTGCTCGTCAAATGTCAACAAAATATATTTATTTTAATTTTCGTTGTATTATTTTTTAACATATCGGAACTTACTTTCTGGAGATTTCTCGTATATCTAACTCATAAATTGGGATTATTGAGAGAATCGGTAAAGGGGACCGAGTGAAGAGAGATCTATTCGGGGTTCTACGGAGAAGGAGGGGAGGATAGGAGATGGAGAAAAGAAAAGGAATCGTCTGCCTCGGCGCATAGAAATTGACATCATTGGCGGGAGTCGACGGGAAATGTCCATCAGGGACAACAACGCCGGAGACACCCTTTCACTTTCCTTACGCTCCCCCTTTCACCACACCGCCTTAGGGGTTTCTATTTCGCCCTCCCCCCTCCTCCGTTACTCTCCTACAAACCGATATAGTCGACCTCTGCGAGAAAACTTTCATTGTCACCGACCGGGGTTGGCCAACCTTTCAGTGTGGGGCCACGACGTTGAGGGGCCGCCGAAATTCATGGAAATTAATTCGATGATATCGGAAATTTTTTATATTGATAAAATCTGGTCGCTATTCTGGCAGGACTTAACTATGGTGTGTTTGCGAACAGTGTCTGAAAATTACATAATCCATCAAATATGAACTAATTAAATAAAATAAATTAGTTGAATAAATTCCAATAGTAAAGACAAATGTTTAATCCATCATATACCATTAGTCCACAATAACACTAATATTAAAAATACATATACAGTATATTGTGTAACCAATGTATTTAATTTGATTGACAATATTCAGTGAATTATAAGTCAGACTCACGTGCATTTAAACCTCCGTCGCCTACTTCTATGTTGTGATCTATGAGAAGATGTTTTGGAAAATTTAAATTATCTATTTAATTAATAATTATTAATAACTAATTTCATTATTAACCAAAAAATTGTGATAAAAAATGCCCTCTGATGACTTTTAAGATACCGCATAGCAAAGGTTGTGTAATTAATCTATAAATAAACAATATTATAAGAAGCTGTTAAACCCTTGTAATGGTTTCTCGATCGACGTAATAGTTCTTTGATACTACATTTTTATTTTATTTAAACTTAAAACAACTGATAAGGTTTTCATTACATCTGGTTGCTGTTATCCATCGCGATGTGGTCGCGGATACTTTTTATCTTTCGAGAAACTTTGCTAGAAATACGCTTCCACAAAAGTCACGGAATTCCACTGAATACATTCTGGCGACCCTCGAAAGACGAAGCGATTGGCAAAGCCTCTGAGGCCGAATTACCACTAACTCGACCCCCATCGGAACTGACGCGAGATTGTGGGGGAGGTAGGGAGGGGGGAGAAAGAATACGATCCCAAGATCCTGAAAGGATTTTCAAGTTAGCCGCTGATGACCATTGACCACCGATACACGCTCATCCAGTGACACAATGAAAATGTCAATTTTGCCCCTAATTCCCTCGTCGTTGGCCAATCCCGGGTACCGAATTAATGGCATCCAATCCGCAGCGCGCCCAAATGGCACCCAGTGTCCGGCTTTGGACTCCAGAGAGAGGTCAAGATAGGGATGACCACCGGTCAAGCTTTGAATTTCGATTCCAACAGATTAGTGCAGGTAAAAATAAAAAGTCCTGCATTGTAATACTCGAATTTCTTAAAACCTAAATATCAAAAATGATTTTGAAATTTAGAACACAAAACATAATTTCGTCGAAGTATAAATATTCGCATATTTGAATAACACATTTAAATCTTTCACTGCGATCGTACTTCAACCGAAATCAACACAGGAAATCGAATTAACTGTTTAAACTGAAAAAAATGCCACGAACAAGCAACAAGCAAAGGCGCTAGTAGAAAAAAAAGCGATTTACTCCGCAATCATACGACATTGGAAATCAAGGAGTCTCCTTCTAAGCTGCTATACCTTTCGAGATCCCCTTCATACTGTATATCACCAAGACTTTTAGATTAGTCCTCGTCTTTTCGTTCCTCGCAAACATCGCTGCTTATGGTGGGGGAAGGGGGAAACACGAGTATTTACAAACGCCCACATCACCCCTCGTCTCCCCAAGCAGCAGCAGCCTCGCCATCACTCTAACTGGGGATGAATGGAATTTTGTGGCAAATTCCATTCTTTTTCGAGCATAATAACTCCTCTAATCAAGATCTTGGCCACGCTTCCAAGCAGCCACGGAAACCGAGGGGTTTGTTTGGAAAAAGGCAAACGCGGTAGGGACATCGTCATAGATAGAAACTGAAAAGAAAATGGGTCAAGATTTCAGTGGCGCACGCTATTTACACCGTTGGACCCGGGACCCGCAAAGAAGCGAACAAGAATCGGGGCCTAATTCGATTCAATCTTCTTCCACCGACTATAGAATCAAACAAAGGAAGGCCGAACACCAACCGAGGGCTTAGTGGGATAAATCCGTGATCCAGATTCTATTTCGTGTCCGGGATGGACAAATTACAGGAGGGGAAAAAGTGAAAGACGCTTTAAAAAAAAATAGATACGCGTATATAACCTAAAGACCTTTAAGAGTATGTGTCAAGAGTGCCACGGTATATATTTTTTTTAACTGGTCACAAAAAAATTAAATTAGATATGTGAAGCATATATATAGCGTGAGTCAACAAGAACACGAAATAGAAAAAATGCTAGAATTGAGCAGTTACCTGACATGCAGAATATTAAAGAAACAATTTGATTTCTATAAAAATATTCATTTATAATTTTACCGTGAACCTGTCAGATTTCAATACAACGTAAGACGATAATTTCTTGGTCAATACTGTTGAACGGTCTTATACTCGTATTCTGCGACATTTGTTTTCTACGACGACCATAAAAATGGTGCCTCATCTTAAGGGCCTACCTTGAAAACCTAGTCCTAGCAATTTTGATAATTTAATTTTTAAAAAGGAGAGGTGCTAGTCCTTGCAATTTTCATAATTTAATTTTTTTAACGAGAGATGCCATAGTACGTAACCCAATTTGTTAGCAACACAAAATCTTACTATAAACAAGCTTTAAAATATAAATCCCACAACATTTTGAATGAACCAAGTATAATAATCAGACGTCAGCATATAATCACACACAGACACACAAACTTAAAATAAATTATTTTGCCAGGCATGAAGATCTAACAATATTGTTCAAAATAGGCTTGAGACTCATAAATGCTCATTCATGGAACGCGAAAACATGACGATCGTCAAACACTAAATGTTTATTGCGAAACGTAATTCTACAGGGTGACGTTCGATCAGACTCGGTCCCGATCCTCGAATCAATCTCACCAACTTTCCCCTGGCACCAAAAAGGGGGGATTGGTCGTCTTCGTATGAAGGGTGGTTGGTGGTGTTAATCTATTCAACACTTTAGCGAATTAAGATTCACGAACATTAGCGAGCGCGGACAACACAACGAGCACACATTACGCGAGACTAAGACGAGAGATACAGGGGAGAGATCCAACGGCTCAATAAAAGTGATTTATTCTAACAGAATGCTTGTTCAAAGACGACGAGGAACGTCTTCGGCCGTTACAATTTAATGCCGGGGGTTGGGGAGAAGAACAAGTGGACGCGGCTCGGGGCGGGAATCGGCTTTGCCACAAGCAAACAGTTTACTTTTGTGGCACCCACGGAAAATGCGGCGACTCTGTTCCGTTAATCGCTAATTTGACTCTGGATATTCGATTGGTATTCACGTGACATACTGAGGTAATATTAGTGTGGGTTCGAGTCCCGCTATAGGCGGAGGTTATTTTAAGTTTAGCGAACGGATATGTTTCGCCCCGCTGTATTTGACTGTTTTATTGTAAAACTCGTCCTAGTAGCCCAGGTGGTATTGCGACCTGTTGCGGTGCTGGGATCCCGGGTTCCATTCCACGGGCTCGATTATTCGATCCAGGAGTACTGGTGATGATGTGACCCTCGCACATTGCCATAACAAGACGAGGGGTACAGTATCCCCTGTTCACTACACTGCTAAAAATTTAATAAAATTACTAATTTTCCAGAATTGACCAAACTTTTTAAAAATATTTATTTTACGTTTTTTGGGAAATTTATTTCACATTTATTTTTGGTAATACGAGAAATTATTTGTTTTACATTTTTGGTGTTTATAATTTCATTTCAAGAGTCTTGAACGACGAGTTTTGTTCAACGTTCCATGAGTTTTATACACGCCAACAAGATGATAATATAATAATAAGACGGCGTATAACAAGACAAGAAAACGGTGGAATTCGAAAAAAAGTTCAACGCCCCCCGTCCAGCATCATCTAATGACCTCCTCCCCAAATGCGTAGCGGAGAGCGAAACGTGAGACTATCGGAATGTAGCAGCATCTTCCATCGTCTCATCCTTATTCCCCCCCATCCCCCTTAACTCCCACAAACGCCATGAGAGGGGGAGGGGGAGGAGGAAGAACACGCACACAATTTACACGCGCACTTGTTAATTACCCTTCCGGCGGGCACCGCAGCGCACACATTCCGGTTTATCTATCGGCGAAATCTTTTCGTTTAGGGTTTGTGTATGACCCTGCTGGGAATGGGAGGGCTTCCCTGCCACCCCCCCCCCTACTCCCTACCACCACCACGAGCCCAGCGTCCCGGCCAAGAGGTGAAAGATTGTTTGGCGAACACGGAGAATCCACCTGGGACCACTGGAAAATCCTCGACCCAGAACTGCGGAATTTACATGTATAAACAAAGACAAAATAGTGAAAAATTTTAGACAGCCAACGGCTACTTAATTTTATAACCGTTTTCGCTTAGATTAGGCGAAATGACCCCCTTAATTGTGTCTCGCTGATGATGAATTTTAGTGATTCCAGAAAACGTTGCGTGTACCAGTAAAAAACACAAACAAATACACAAAGTCATAAATGATCGCAGGCATGTCCCTCAACAATCGAAAAATATCAACATATATTTATCCAACTAAACAATCATACGCAATCGATATAGTAGATATCAACGTGCCACAACAAACAAACGAGCAGACACAATTCACATTAAGGCGATGCTTGTGGTCGGTTGTGTCTTTAAATTTTCTACGTTTTGTACCAGTAACTTAAGATTGAAATGATGTTTTTTTTTTGTGTGCTGAATTCAAATTCTCATTCACGCGAAATTACCATGTTGCCCCTCCCTCCCCTGGCTAAACCTTGAGACTGGCTTGACATTGGCAAACCTTATTTTATTAACATCTGTTCGAAAGAGGGAAAAAGCAAAAAAAAAAATTACGAGGGTTTCTTGCGAGATGCTGTCCACAAAATCGCCTCTCGTGTATACAGACTCCGTAAAGCCCAAGGGTCTTGGGAGTATAATCGGGAAGGCGAGTCCAGATTTCAAGATCGACGCCATCGCCAGGGGAACACAAATAAATACAATTGGCCGGGGCGGGTAAAACCGACATTTATTGTTTGGCAAACTCGAGCGGGGAATTAAAAAGATGGCGCGGGGGCTTCCGCGCGCGAGCGGCGCAACATCGTTTCGAGGAAAAATGCACGTGCACCTACTGGTAACAACAACGCATCGGATTAGCACTAACCGTGACCTTAACAACAGTCGGTACTATTTACGTAAGAACGGCACTAGATATATGCTAATGAATATACGAACGCTCAGTGGGCATGCATAATGAAGAGGAAAAATCAGCATTCCGAGAAGAAATAATAGGCTGGATTATTTATTGGTGTCTTCACTGTGTTATGCGAAACGCGTAACGAATAAATTAGCACGTGATTTATGAGGACAGCTGCGAAATTTTAGAAAGATTTTTTTAGAAGAAATCGTGCAGAGTTATAACTTCGGTTTTTCCAATTTATTAAAGCAGCTTTGCTGTTCACCCCGCAGGGATCAGACTGAAATCTGAAAATTGGTTTTCTCAAACTTCTCTGATTGTTTAGGTTTAGAAGAGATAATCCCGCGTCGAGGCATTATGGCAATAGGTGTGCATTTTTACCAGTAACTTGCAATCGAATAGCGAATGCCCGAGCCGGGAATCGAACCCGGGATCGCCGCACAACGGGCGGATGCACTATCACTGAGTTACGACCACCGTTTAGACCAACTGCAGTCGCCAAACACACTATACCTCATCGAAAATAGAGAAAATAATTCACAGCGCACAGTTTTGTTTTCAATTGTAAAACATAAAATAATGAGTGACGCGTTTTTTTTTAATCCAAGAAGCACATATAAATAGAGAATTTTTCAAATTGTAAAAACACAGAAGTAAGTACCATGTTCAGGTAAACTTTTCCAAATAGGGAATAAAGTTTAATTGATATCCATAAACTTAATAGAGAACTGAAATTTACGAAAAAAATACACGAAAAATTTGTGTTCAGAATTTTCAAAGACTTTTTTCTACTTTCGGGCGATTTTTCCTGACTTTACCAATTGTAGGACGATTTTTCGTGACTTTCCAAATTTAGGACGATTTTCCCTACTTTTCCAACTTTTGAACGATTGTCATAACCTTCTTTCAACATTAGCAAAGTCACGGCGCGTCTTTACTTCTTAGATTTACAGAGATAACATCGTTTTTCAGGTGTCTTGATTTTGGTATTGTGTAGCGGGATAGAGCGACGCACAACCGAAATCTTCAGGAAAAACAAACAAGGGGGGAGAAAAAAGAAAATGGATCATACCGTAATAGTCCCTGAAGGCTCGTGAGAGAGGTATTGCGGCATGGTTTTTTTTTTTGTCAAAAAACGTTGATTAAGAATTCCGTGTGGCCAACTCACCCCTAATTGCCCGACTTTCGCCGGCATACGAGCACACACAGACTCTGGACATAAAAACTACCCAACGTAATTCGACCACCGCAAGTCCACTACAAGATGGCGGCCAACCTGGTAGACCGCGGGCCGCAAATGCCGATTTCGTACATCTGCGATTGCGAAAATAAAGACTCCCTTAAAATCGCAATGTTAGAAACGGATGATTGTTAAAAATATTTAGTTTGTATTCTGGTGCAATGTTTTATTTTTTATAGCGAAAATAGTCGTGGAAATAGTCGGTGCGGCCCTGAGGTTCGCCGAGGTTGCCGACTCCTCAAATCCCAATGATTCCGGACGCGGCGTGGAGTCAACGCACGTGCGCAAATCCAGGATTCAGGAAACTCCACAAACACACAAAAAAAAAAAAAAGAAAAAACGCCAACTATTCCAGGACCAAAAACCCGGAAACACACCGGCCATCCACTTCAGTGGATTATCCCTATATCGAGTTTGTCTCCTACGGTTCCTCATAGATGACACCACAGGTACACGGCACCAGCCATACCGTACCGAAATAACTTTTTTCTTAACAAAAGTTCTTCGCTCTTCTCATACATACACGACATCGAAACAGACAAAAGACGGCGCTCGACTAGGCAAACATCATTGCCATTATTAATTTGGAAGTTTTTCCGACCGAGGGGCGCGTTCTTCATTTCAGGAGAATTGTTCGTTCATCGGTAACAGTAGCAAAAAATAGATAAAAAATAGTCTGGAACTGAGCAGCCGGGTCTCGGGGAGACGTTAGTTACGGCTTCGTATTGTTGACACCAAGGTTATGCCGCTAATACATTATTCAAGTCATAGAAATGGCGAAAAAATGTAAGATAATTTGGCTTCGTCTCGCAGACAGGAGCAGAGCCAGTTATTGAGCGTGGCAAAATGGTACAGCGAGTTTCCCTTATGCAGATAAATGATCATAATGTGCTGCCCCCGACTTTACCGTGAAAGTAAATGTTGCAAACGCTGGTGTACAATGGCGAAACCAACTTTTAGGGTAAAATCAAAATCAGTTAGAGAGGGGGATAGAATTTTAGTTTTAAAAATTGCTATAAATAGTAGACGATGTCCAGTACGGAAAATTAAAATAAAACATTAACGACTTCAGGCATGGGCCTAAACAAATCATTTATTGTCACAATAAAAATCCATGTATTTTTAAAAATCTGTTCTTTCAAAACGGTACGCAATTTCACAGTCTCTACATACCTTGTACGCCAAAACTTATCGCCCCGCGGAAAAAAAAAAGGGTCGGAGGGGTGCATACGGAGGAAGACCAAGGGTTGAGCCCGAGCTACAAAACCTACTTTCCGTCTCAGCTTACCTCAAGAGCGACGAAAATGGAGTTAAAAGTAAAAAAAAAGTGACGCGAAATGCGCGGACAGGTTTTTCTCGCTAAAAAAATTGGTGGCCGCCAGAGGTTACTGTCACAACCCCGTTAATTGTCAAAGTGAAGACGCATTATTATTTTTTTAAGTTTGTCTCCTTTCACTTCCTTTTCTGATATTAAAACGGCACTTAGCGGGAAAAAAACACACGAAAACATTTTCCCCTCCGTTTTACACTTATTCAATTTCGCTCAGGGGGGGGGGGGAAGGGGTTAACGCTAGGATTTCAAAAGAGGGTT
>JAUJYS010003072.1:0-13664 GCA_033995665.1 Melogona broelemanni | reverse complement strand
TATCGCCACAGCGACGCGAGGGGTACAATAACCTCCTGTAGTGTTATTCACTACAGTGATCCGGAATAAAAAAAAACTATATTGAGCTTTGAGAATGGTAAAATGTTGAGATTGTAGCGCCACCTATTGTATATGTAAACTTTTTCTATTGCACTTAATATTATGCACATGGTATTTTTTTTAAATCACCGTAGTGCTAATCACTACAGGATTACTGCACCCTCGTATATCTATGGAGATATGTTAGACGCATGGAAGGGAAGGGAAGGTGATATAGCCTGGCTGCAGGATCCACCACTCCTGTACTAAGGAAATTAAACTGAACTCCACGTTAGTGCATAAACAAAAATAAAAGCTTAGTAACTTTAGCTTACTCATTTTCGTTAATGCACTACATGTGGAGTTAAGTTTTGATAATATCTCAACAGATTATGCTGAGTTTGCAACACTAAAACATGGGAATCGTTGATGATTTAGTTTAGGAAAAGCATGGTCAAGAACCAAAAACTAATTCTAGCAATCTTTTAAACAAATAAAAAAAAAAATCGATGGCCCATGTCATAAGTTCACTAATGTCATAATTCACAAAAAAATATATATCGCACACTTAAAAATGTCTATTGTAACCGTGATTTTATCTCGAAGTACTATAAAATGTCAAAATTCAAACAACTAATTTATTATCCAATATAAGCCAGTTTAACCTATCAACACTGGTATTTTGAAATGTAGGTACTTTGAACTTAAACCTTTATTTGCCCACTTCCTGTACTGGCCCGCTTTTAACAATCGCAAATAAATTTAATGAATTTAATGAAATAAAATTTACGGGTTATTCGTTCGAAATAACAGTTTTTTAACAATTAAATTATGTAGGTGTTTGCAAGTCGTGTATAACAAGTGTGAAAATATGGTTACTGTACCTGCACTCCTTCCTGACTAGAATAGGTCAGTCCCAGCGATTCCTTTCCGGGACATGCACAGAATCCGAGCCGCACGAACTTTTACCGAAACAGAAGCAAGCAGAAAAGGAAAGAGAAAGAGAGAGAGATAGAGAGAGAGAGAGAAAAAAAAAGAGAATAAAAAAAGAGAATGAAAGAGCAAAATACATGAGCAGCAGCAGTGACGTAGACATGGCATTTCAATCAAGACTAGATTGGCGCAAATGCCAAAAACGCATTCTATTTTGTTCAGGCCATGCTACTCGGCAGTAGAGAAGACAAAAAGAATGGCGTCAAAAATGCAAACCTCGACCTCACGAAAAATAGAAATAAAAATAGTCCCTTGCCCATCAGAAAACCAGCATCAACTGAACATTGTCTCATTTGAGCTCGAAACTTGTTCCTGGCTTTTATTTTCTTTTAATAGAAGGCAACAAAAATACATCGTTTCCAAGAGGCTTTGTCACCACTCGCTAGATCATACAGACTACATACTGTTTAGTCATTTGAAGAAAAATAATTATAAAACGCAACTAACCATGTGGCAAATTCGACAACAAAAGGTAGAATAATAGATTAAAAAGACGTAATTTTGCATAGAAACAAACCTAATTTAAACGTCTAAAAAACGAATACATACATATAACTTCGCAATCACTAATTAAAATAATAATTACTCATTACAAAATAGTAAAACTTAAAAACATATCGTCAAAATTATTTTAAATGTTAGTGCACACGCATAACAATGCAAAATATTAAATCTGTGTGAAATGATTTTTCCTGTATGGTGTTTAGTGTGTGAAAGACTTGATTTAACACAAATATTTTGTAAGGGATGAGTTTTTCATTTTTTGTGTGCAGTATTTTAAATATCAAAATGCTTGCGGTATTTCTTGTCAATAATTTGTTAATTGGGTTTTCTTTACGAAATCGGATCATAAAATTGAAATAATAAATTATTCGGCGTATTGTATTAATAAATTAATAATTATTCAATTTCGTGGCGGAAAGTATTTTGCAATCTAACATGCACAAAGTAAATATAAGAATTTATCAATTGATACCCAGTTAAAAACCTTTAAAAACGCATACAAATTAAATGCTTCAATTTGCGCCTGAATCTTTTAAATGTCCAATTTAATTTAACCATATTAAAACCTACTTACAGTATAAAATTAGGGCAATTGATACTGGAAATATTCCTGACACAAAATACGATTAACCAGTCATAAGAATTTCCCCAAAGATTCAATGTAGCTCTGTCAATGCATCCTAGGCGATAGCCGATACGATTAAGTGATGTGGCATCTTTAAAACGATAAACGCAACAATCGCTTTCGGAAATAGCCAACATTACCACCACCACCACCACGACCGGAAAAATCCATAGCAACATAAGCTGCCAAAGGGCAAACTGCACTAGTATACTCACATTTTTTCAAGCTGATCAATAATGGACTAGTCTGCATGTGGTCGACACCATTTTTGCCACATTCACCTACTACATCTGGTGGAAATACGACTATCTCTCCGAGACACAGTGACCACAGAAACTGACCGAAAGTAACGTTAGCCGAATATCTTTTCCTCGACTAATCAGAATCACATTGAATGGAGATACTCGCAAATTCAACTACGCAGTACGCCGCATAGGATGAAAACGTGCATCCAATGCTCAATATAACCACCATAGCGATAAGGCTGACTGCATACCTAGTCTCATCAATAGCACATTGACTATGTGAGGAATAAGGCAAACTATTTTTTTTTTAAATATTTTTTGTCGTAGATATCGTAACAAATCGCTTTCCAAATTGTTTTGTATTATCCGATTATATTTGTGATATTTCACAAGGAGTTTTGTTGTGATTTGTGCGCGAGTCGGTGTTCAGGTAGCCTAAATCGTGAATGGATCGGCGTGGGAGCGGCTACCCAGGTAGCGTAACGATAAAACGCCTCCGCCTGCCAACGCTGAGCGCTAGCTACCGTTCCATCGCGCGTGCTATGCAGGTAAGCATCAGGGGGAGCTTTTCTTGTAGGCGTGTTTTCCGCATCAATAGGAGTTAGCCATGCGCTAGATTTTGTATATTCGCGCGCCATCTAGTGCGGGGTTTTGACAAATTAGATTTTTTTTAATTCCAAAAACTCTTTCTTTTTACACACGCCCAAACTTAACTGATTTAGAAAAGCATTAAAAGGATTTAAAAATGCATGTGTGAATGTGCCACTATGTAAGTTTGACCCCTACAAACATTCCTATTTCCCAAGAGTGTTTCGGCAGTGGAACAATCTAACAGAGTCTCAAATTCAGAGCCTGTTAAAATGGGACAATTCCATCTTTGTACATAACTGGTCTTTGACCCCCGCCACTGGCCCCCCTAAAAAGGGGCTGCTTGCGGGTAATTGTAATTTTAAAATGCATTAAAATAATTTACAAATGCATTAAAATTATTTTAAAATGCATTAAAAGGATTTAAAAAGGCCGTTAAAATAGGCAAATGATTTAAAAATGCATTTGAATGATTTAAACTAAAACTACTTTAAAAATACACTTATATTTAAAATAATTATTACATTTTGCCACAAATGGAATGGTTCTTAATTGATAATTTTCTATTTCATTAAAAAAACAACTTTAGATTGAAATAAAATTAATTATTTGAGACTAGATAACAATCGCAATAAACTTTTTCCAGGTAATTAATGGATACGGCTATCATTAACATACACAGTTAGCAGTACCGCAATGAGATAACAAAATTAAAATAAAAAAGTTAATCAATACCGCGATATTCCTCTTGCGGAGTGCTAAAACTATGCTAAAATGAGTTTTAAAATGAACTCGCATACCAAAACTATTTGAAGACTATCTCCCCAATGAGTTTCAATTAAGCAAACGCACGAACATGATAATTGAATTCAACTTCGGAGAAATCTGGAGAGCTTCTGATGTATTCGGTTAGCTGTTGCGCTGCCGACATCAAACGAGTTAAATCACCATAATGTCTTGGCGGCGTGCAAGTCACGTGCATGTGACGTGCCGTTCTCCGCGCATGCGCTAATCGATAAAGAAAGCGCTCTTTAACCCGAATGTCTTTTCACTAAACGCCAGCCAGGTTCAAGCTAGGGGGCAAACACGCTCATCAGAACGTGGCGCGAATTTCGTAATTTTCTACAAGAGGCAAGCTGAATTTTAGCGAACATTATTTGCTTTCGAGCAACCACATTAAAACGCTTTCTATTTAATCGAAAACAAACAAATTTTCCTATCGCAGCTAGCGGTATTTTACTTCAGAAAAGACCAGGAAATAAAGTAGTAAGGATATGTTACCTAAGCATATATTTATAAATTCTGAATTTTACTGTAAGGCCAAGGCGATTGTAACATAATGGAGTGAGGGAAATTTTTGCTGGCTTAGGTTGCATATTATGTGTGATGATTATCCTTGTGTTCGAAAGTTTAAGCACGAACAACATTTTCTATAAACACCTAATTGTTAAGTTAAGCAAACTAAAAAAAAAGAATGCAATGTTGGGTGTTTAATGAAATTCTATTATCCATGTAAATTGTAATTGTAACATTTAAACTTCTGTTTGCCAATGATGTGCTGTAGGTCAGTCACATGTATTTATCTCAATTTGTTGATCGTAATTTATACTTTTTTCCAATTAAAATAATTGAATCATAAGATGTTGCGTTGTCCGAACAGATTTAAACGTACGACGAGCAGAGTGAAAAAACTATATTATACATGTATAATAATAATTTACTACTAATAACTAAGAACTATGAATTGTAAAAAATTTAAGTATTGTTCCCGGAATTCTGACAAACCAGACGTCTTGGAGTTAAAATCGCAAAAATAATTCATATAAACAATAAATAATTGTTTTTGCTATACAGTTTATACGATAGTTTTCTACTCCCTTCTTCGGTTGTTCCGCACGGCCCCGTACATATAAAATATTTAAATATAAAACATCCTCCACAATTTCACAAGAAAAAAAAAATCACTCGCAGAAATTTCATATTATAAAGTAATAAAAGTGTAATAAAAAATGACTCACCTCAGGCTGGGGATCAACGGCGTGTATTCTCCTGACTTTCTCGCCGCACTCCGAACACAACATCTTCGACATCTCGTACAGCTCCATCTGGTGATCGGGCAACGACTTCGACAACGTCTCACTCTTAGCCACGCTCCCTCCCTTCCCCTCTTCATCATCGTCCAACAACTTCTCCCGACTGCCCGGCAGGGAGCGCTCCCGTCGTTTCCGGTTAATCGCACTGGCCACCGCCGAGGAACTAGGTTGCTGGTGCTGCAACGCCCAGCGCTCCCTGGCGGCCACATCACTGGCGTCGAAACTGTAGCTGGTAGACGCTGGACGACGGGCGTCACCGTTACGCCACACGCCCTCCTTGGCCGTACCGGAAGACGGATGGACACCCGGGCCACTAACTTCCGGCGGAGTGACGATCGAGCTCTCCGTACGACTCCTCCCCCTGGTCTCCACCTTCTCTGGTTTCTCGGCTTTCTCGGTTTCCCGACTTCTCGATTTGTGTTTCTTCCCGCTCTTGGTGGGGGGGACATCAGCACCGCCTTCCTGGTGGAACCCCCGTTTCGATCTGACGCCCCCTGATCCTCCCACGAACTGGGCCTCACTGATGGATCGAGACATCTCATACTGGGACGTCCCATGAGCGGCTGATTCGGGACTCTCGCTAATGGAGCGACGGTACTCCCGGCGGTGTCCGTTCCCCTCCTTCCCGGCGCCGGCCCTCTCACCACCATCCGCTCCAGAACTGGCCCGGTCCCGGCCCTGATGGTCACCGCGATCCGGCCGAACAGTCTTGTTATCGTAGGTGAAGTGTTGGCGATCGCGTTCCAGCAGTTTACCAATTCCTATCCGAACACTGCGATCCAGTACTGGTTTGGAACTGATGTCCGGTTTCGATTTCCGGCCGCCCTCACTGGCGATAGAGGTGGAGGCACTGGTGCCCTCCGTGTCCATGCTGGAGGAGCGCTCACGTCCGGAATCGGGTGGTGTCTTGTCAAACATGCGCTCGAAACGCTGACGGATCTCGGCGAAATTATAACTGCTCTCGATTACATTGTCACTGGCCACGGGGGCGTCTTGCCGGCCACGGTGGTCACCGGATGTGGTGGGGGTCCGTGACGTCACCCCTGTTTTTCTCCTCTCCCTCTTGATGAACCGCCTGGCCTGGACGATGGCCACGCCATCCGGTGTAGGGGTCAGACTACGCTCGTCATCGTCATCCGGACTCTCCCAGTCGTCATCATCAGCAGCCGGCCAGCTCTTGTGTCCTGGCAGCGCCCGCACGCCGTCACTACGCATCCTGTCCCGACTGGACAGGGTTGACGGATCCACTTCCGGTCGACCGAAAATGTTCTCCAGCTCCCGGTCGCTGCTGTCACTCACACCGCCACCACTGATACCGGCACCACCAATGCTGTGCTTGCGGGTGGAATCAGACGAATCGTGCTCGCTGGCCCCGTTGCTCTCCAGAGTGTAACTACCACTTGTACTGCTGGCGATGCTTAACGAACTGGCGTGGGGTGATCTAGGTGACTGGAGATTGGGGAAGTGGTGAAGTGGTGGTAGAGGCGCGTGGTAGGTGGAACCACCAGCGAAAATTTCAGTCACCACCGAACCATCATCAGTAGCGTCACGTGAGTTGGTATCAGCGCCGTCCGGAGTGCAAGGGTCATCCAAGAAGGTGGAGGATGTGATACTGCTGTTGCGCTGCGGTGCCACGCGTTGGGTCAAGTGAACTGCATTGTCGCCGGCTGCATAAGGCGCCACCATGATGGTGGTGGCCGGTAGTTTCTTCCGGCCGGCCCAGATCTCGAACGTCTCGTTGCTAGAGTGCTCGGTGGCTGTCTGGTAGTCCTCAGATGTCTCGCTGCCTGGTTCCAGTTCGGAGCGGTTCGAGTCGGTGTGGGACAGGGTGCTCTTGATGCCGGGTAAGAGGGCCGAAACGAAGGAACGGGACTCGCTGCGTGATTCGCTCTCCGGGGAGGTCAGCTGCGGCTGGATGGAGGTGGGTCTCGAACGTTTGACCGTGTCGGTGGAGCCGGGCAGTCCGTAGTACGAGTCCAGTCGGCTGACATCGGACGAGGCACGGGATCGTCTGGTCTCTGGTTCACTGGACCTGGTCACGGCCACCACTTCCTCCTCGGCGTCCACCAGCGTGTGCGAGTCATCATCACTTCGAATGGAACCGAACTCGGTATCTGAGCTATAGGCGGCACTGCGATCCATGTCACCGATGCTGCCGCCACCTAGTGAGCGCTCTGACCGGCTCTTGACCCGTTCGGGAGCGGACTCGTCCAGGGAGCCACTGGCGCTATGGGTGTGACGGCAGGTTGTGTCCGAATCTGTTCCGTCTGAACTGCGTTTCTGCAAACGTTCGTGATGGTGGCCACCACTGCTGCTGCTGCGCTGATGCTGCTTCCTGGCCACTCCACCTACTTCCGGTTTCGCGAGGATGGTGGTGGTGGCCGCCACCACGTGCTCTAGGACTCCAAGGGAACTGGACTTGGAGGATGCGGAGTGGTCAGTGAGCGAGTGGTACTGGCTGCCCTCTGACCTCTGACTTAGGCATTCGGCCACTTCACGTTGTTGTGGAGTCACTGGACACCGCGGAACATATCTCAGATCATAATCTTCGTCATCCGGGGAGGATAATTCGGCCTTCTTGCTGGTTACACTGGTTTTGGTAGGTGGTGGAGGTGATGATGCCCTCTGGTGGTGGTCGGTGGGCATCTGGATCACGCTGCGGCTCCGCTCTCGTCTGGTGGCGCCGCCGTTGACCATGACGGCAGCCGCCGCCGCCTCCTCCTCCTCCAGCTTGGCCACCCCGGTAGCGTCGTCCATGTCGGTCTCGAGGAGCAGGGGATCGCTTTCTGAACGCTCCCGCATTAGAGTCTCCTGCTCGGGGTGACCATCACCGTCACCGGTTTCACTCTCATCACCACCACCTCCATTTCCCACTTCCGTTTCGTTGTCACCGTCGGCCAGGGCGCTCAGTCTCTGCTGCCGGTTCAACACACTACCTTCTGAGAAAGTCTTGACCAGCTTGTGATGGTGTGGACCGTACCGCGAGGACCCGTTGCCGTTCTTCCGTTCCTGAGGCTTGAACATGACCATTATCTCGCGCTGGGAGCGTGGCGCCGCCTGGCGGGCGATGGGCGACGAGCGGGATCGACCGGCGTGACGTTTGTTTTTAGCTAGGAGGGAGGCGGCGTCGTCGTTGACGTGGACGACGGTCATCTTGGGGTCGGCTTGCTCGGCGGCGATTCGATATTCGGTGTCGGATTGACTCTTGACTAGTTTCTTGCCGTTGTGGCAAACGCGGCCTTGTTGAGGGGGTGGTGGTGGTGCGGCGGTGTCCGCCGGAAGTGGGTGGGCACGGGGGGAGAGGGTGAGGTAGGCCAGGACTGGTGCAGGGAGGACCACCTTCTCGGCTACGTTGAGTTCGGTCTGGGTGGCTTGGGTCTTCATGGCTGTCTTGCGGAGTTTCTGCATGAGGTAGGACGGGTGGAGTTTGGCGGCGGCGGGGGACACGAAGTCGAGGGAGCGGACGCTGCCGAAACGCCGGCCGATGTGCGAGGAGGCGGCAGCCTCGGCGCTCTTCTTGCTGCCGCTGCCGATGTCCAGGAGGCGCTCCTGCGATTTGCGGTCGGGCGACACCTAGTAGTGAAGAATGTAAAATAATAATAAAAAATGAACATAAAATTAATACATTTGTATCAAATTAAACTAGTATTGTACTAGTGTCTTCGAAATGAAAATTGATTAATATATACATTATTGGATAAAAATAGTAATAAATAATTTGTCTGATTGTCGTAGCTCATTGGTAAAGCATACGCCGTCATGTGCGAGGCGAAACCGAGGTACTGGTGAAAATGTGACCCTCCACAATTGCTCAAGGGACAGAATCGCCTGTTTTTGAATTGTTGATTTTTTTTTTTAATTCACCGTAGCGCCTAGTGCACTACAGGAATATGATCGTCGATAATAAAAAATGACAATAATAATAAATGTTTATACGGTATTCAATGGATAACCAAACCGATCGTGCTCAATTGAGACTGCTCCTACAAACCATCACTCTTATTTTATTTTCTAAAAGTCCAAAATGCTATCTAGTCTCTTCAAATTACGGAAATAAAATCGTATATTTAAATTAAAAATTTCATGAAATTTCATTGTAGAAAATATAACAAACTTAATCCTTTTAGGCAGGCAGGCGAAAGATCACGAAATGGAAGAAAATCATCCATTCAGTTACACCCACCGAAAAATACAAGCTTTATTCAAATACGATAGAAAGACACTCACTAATGAGTTACTGTTACCAATTACAAAATAAGTAAAAAAGAAAAGAACATAAATCAAAAATTAGTGAAAATCTTCACAAAATAAAAAAAATGTCGAAATTACCGATACAAATTACCGATTATGCTAAAATTGCATGAAATTAGCTAACATGTAACCTAGAAAGTGAAAGTAAACTTTCATTTTTAATTCGTATTACTTATTATTAAAATGTATTTAAATACAATGGTAATTTGGCCAAGTCAGCTTTTAACAGATAAATGATGAAAAAGATTGCCGCTTCATCAGACATTTAAATAAATGAAATATTCTTGTTCTCGAAATGCTCCTGCACTTACAAAAAATAATAGAAACAATTCAAAAACATAAAGTATGTATAAACATTGAAACGTATATGTGCATTATATTCGCGACATTAATATTCACAAGCTCGTTCATCATTGACTCGACTCGGTTCTGCGAATATTAATGTTTATTTATGGCTTCATACTCGTACATAATGTGGATTTTAGCTGAGATGAACATTCTACCATGCAAGGATTACGTCTAAATTTTCAGTGCAACTTATTTTTTAAAACCCGAAAACACTAGCATTTAAAAAATCGTACCTTAGACGAGGTGAGCTTGCGCATGGGTGGCGGCGAGTACAGTCCAGCTTGCAGCTGCCGCCGCACGACGTCGCTACTATCCACACCATCCGCCATGGTAGCGATGGACGGCTGACTTCGTAGCAGGGCGGCCGAATCGAAACTGACGTGCTTCTGCCTGCGCTCATCCAAACTCATATCCGGCGTCTTGGCCTGGCGTCGTGCCGCCCCGTGAGACAAATCAGGAGTGTTGGGAAGGGTCTTGCTGGGTCGTTTCGCGGCTCCGGCGTAGGCGGCATCCGTCACGTCGTCCGGCACTCCGCCGGCTGTCACCTCGCTGGTGACGGAGCTGCCCGAGTCCTGCGAGCGGAGACGGAGGAGGGTGGGACGGGAGGTGGCGGCGGCCGTAGCTTGGCGGAGGGCGCCCATGGTCACGAGGTTGCCGTCCGAACAGCTGGCCGGAACCTGGGAAATGACCGGAAAATGTGTGAATGTGAAAAAAAAATCGTTTTTGGATAAAACCTTTCATTTAAATATAGACATGAGAAATAAATTTTATTTTTGAAACTCTTGACATAAAAGCTGATAAATAAAAAAAACGAGTACACTGGATTCGATCCCAGGACATCTGACTCCAATAACTAGTTACTTTCATAACCATTCCACCACTTCAAACTTCTAGCAATTTAACGATTGTTTTGAATGAATTATACTCTCCTAAAACGAATCATGGAAAGCTCATTAGAGGATCTGCGAAAAATTGATTCAGAATTTAATTTGATTTTAATCAAAGTTGGTAGATTAAAATGTTAAGTAAGACTGATCTGCGCACAAAATTTCAGTTCCTTAGGATGTGTGAAATTTGGTTAAAAAAGCCTCTAATATGTTTTTAATATTGTTAAAAAGGGGTTTTTTAAAGTCAGTGAGTAATCAATTTTTGTATCAATATTTTTATAATTTCACAATTATTTTCAGACCCACTTTTTCTTGTTAAATTGTAGTGCAGACTAGCATTCATTGTAGGTTACAGCAAGTTTTTAGTATTTTTTAAATAAATAAAATGGAATTAATTAAACTTCCGTTTATTATCGTAACTTAAAAAAAAATTAAATAAATAATTAAAAAAAGTTGAACTTCACATTCAATTACTGGAAATAATATGTAATAGACAAACAATTACTTTCAGTGACTCTAAACTTTAAAATATTAAATGTGTTTATTAAATTATGTAAATCAAAATTAAAAATATTAAATTAAAAAATTAAATATAAAATAAAAAAGTGTACTGTATTAACCCTGAAATTCATTATTGTGAGCCTGCATGTTGTGGGGGAAATATTGATAGTTTCAAATTTTGGGTAACGTTATAACGGAGATTTTTGGTTTGCTCAATCAATTTTTTTTTTTAAAGTGTATTATAAAAATATCAATTAATTTTATTTTCGGTTAGGGAATCTAGCCAAATCGTCTTCGTTCAGCCTATTTCAAAAGTGTATTACTTAAGTATTTATTAAATTTAAAACAATTCTAGAATGTCATTGCAAATGTGGCAGTTAATCAACAGCTCAGTATGCTCAGTATTTGAACAATAGATAACTGGAAAAGTGAGTGAGGTAAAGTGATGGAAGTTTAAAGACAATATCGACACAACGATAGAGTCTCTCGGCGCGCCCCGAGTGAGTGAGGTGTTTTCCCACTAGATGGCGTACCTGCACGTGTCCAATAGGCATGCTCTCCGAGCGTGGCTTAGTAGTGAGCGTGTCCTCATCGGCCCACGTGTGTCGTTTACACGCCTCGTCGGCAGCGGCGCCACCGTCGTCTCCCGCATCCGTCACCGCGCGCACCTTACGTCGTTGCACGGCATTAGCCAACTCCTCGTCGAAGCTCTGACGCAGGGTTCGGTTGTGGTGTCCGCTGCCCGCTAGATGTCGCTGCTGACCCAGGTGATCGGCCACGGCGGCTGCGTCAATGTCCAGCGCCGAGGAGACGGTGGAGCCGGACGGGGGTGGTTGTCCGGCGACGGCGCGGACACTCGGACCCTGCATTTCGGGGGGGAGAGGCTCCCAGGCCAGGGGCTTGGTGTCGGCGCGACCGGCCGCCAGGTTCTCGTCGGACGCCGATTTGCTCTTGCGGAGGCAGCTGGAGAGGAGGGAGGCACGACGACATGACTTCCAATCCTAAGGTCAAAGGAACAAGTATGATAAGGAATGAGATTATACACGTACACTTGTAGTCAAATTAATTACTCTGTTCCATATTGGTTTTTCAATGTACGATGAGAAATATCTGATGTATTTTATTTGTTCTGAGACGATATTATTTTAAAATAACCTTTTTATGATGCTGAGGTAATTCGTAAATACTTCGGAAAATGTAAGTATACATGTAGGCTCGTATTTTTAAAATTAAGTAGGCGTTTTTTGTAGTGAAGGTACACAATGAAAAAAAGTATAGAAATGCAGTGAACGTATAGTGTAGATCTTAAAAAATTGTCCAAAATTAAGTAACCTTTTATTGTATTGTAGTGAAATTGCAGTGTAAAATACATAAAAAATGTCTAAAAATTAAGCGCGCTACGAGAAAAACATGGTTTTTCCGAAACTAAACACTTTTTCGAAAATTAAGTTGATATTTTTTAAAATGTCTAAAAAAGAGGTATTTTTTTGCATTCGAGGAATATCATCATAACTACCGTCATTTCGGCCAGTAGGGGCGCACCCCCCAGATAAGGTTTTGCGCCTTTTCCGCGGTTTTTCCACTAATCTCGAATTCATGAAACCAGACTGGGCGCACTGGCGCATACAGCGCGCGCCTATCCTCCGCGCCCGATCCAATCAATCGCATTCTTTCATGTAAAAATTGCCCAGTCCCCATCCTGCCCAGGGAACCAGATGGGGAGGTTGTCAGGACGGTAGAAAATTAAACTTTTAAGATTTTCTACATATCATTACAAATGTTTATTTGAATATCAAGTATTCTTTCCTTCCTCTTTCTCATCACTAGTGAAATTATTATTGTAGTGAAAGTATATCATTGTAGTGAAAGTATGTCACGAAAAATGTCTAAAAATAAAGTAGTTTTTTGTGGTACAGAGAGAGATAGGGCGTGGTTGGTTACCTGATTGGGAATGCATCCGAATAGCTTTCTCGCCTGGGCCGTCTCCAACACATGCAGCTGCTTGTTGGTGATGCAATACTGTTCCCTGATATCCTCCTTGGAATAGAGAGGAGTACCTCCGGCTGTGGCTGCTGCACTTTTCTTGGTGCGGAAGGCTGAGAATCGCTTCCGGCCCATCGTGTCATCGTCAGAGTCGTAGGTGATCACATCGGCCGGAAGGTCAACCTGGTGGCGAAGGAAAAGAACCATGAGGCAACGGTCCATTTAGATGTGCTGCCCCTGATTCGCCAGCAATCATTACCAGCATGTCATCATCTTCGTGCAATGTCCGCACGTATTTTTCGCGATTATAACTTACTCTGGCGATTTAAGAAAAAACAATCGATGTGGAAAAATCAATGGAAACAAAGCGCATAGAATAAATAAATAATATTTAAAAAACGCGGGCTCTCGTACACAGTGTATATCAAATGACGATTTATGGGCTGTTGTAATTATATTGCAAACAGGCTAAGTTACACGTTCAAGACATGAGCGACCTGAAAATACGGTGTCGAGTGGGGTGCGTAGCGAACCTGACTTGCCTAACCAAAAACATAACATGAAGTGACTAATCAGGTGAGACTGACTTTCGCTACGCGCCCCACTC
>JAUJYS010003071.1:0-13664 GCA_033995665.1 Melogona broelemanni | reverse complement strand
ACAGCGTTAATTGCTGCGGTTTCCGATCGCCGCAGAAACCGCCGATGATTTACGATTTTGCGGGCTGGGCTAAAGTACCGATAACCCCCCTCGCCCGGGTTATATGTGGCTGAGGGGTCCGACACTTGATGGTGTTATTTAGCGTCTGGCTGTTTCCGGTTTTTAATTCCTGAAATCGCCATATGCTGAAACATTGCTCCGGCTTGTGCCATAGTGGGTCCCAGAATGTGTTAGTTATAACGCGATGTTGTATACAAACGACTAGAAGCATCGCCAGAAATACGACAACTAAATGGTTGATCAGTTAACGCAACAATAAATAACAAATCTTTCGACGGAATTTTATATAGTTGTCATATTTGAATCGGTAATAGCACATATTAACGTTTATTAAACACACCAATCATTTGAAAGATTTTTTAAGGCGAATTTTGAAAGAGATATCTGACTTGTTATAACGATATCTTTTCATTTGTGAAATATTCTACGCTGTTCATCAGTTTTCTCTAAACAAAATATTGATAACAAGAGATTCTCGTTGAAGTACACGTTTGTATCCGTCCCTTTATTGAAGGGCAACGTTCTCCCCTATCGATCGTTCCTGCTTCTCAAAATCCAATTTCGAACTAGGGAAAAAAGCTAGCAGGAAAATAACGACCTATGTCGAGATAAACAAAAAATGGCGGTCGCAGATTGCGCCCTCCGCTGCCATGTGGCGAAAACTCCGCTCGTGCTAAAAAAGAAATGTAAGCGTAGAAACCGCCAACCATAGCCGACAAATATGTTAATGAGACCTGTCAAGCATTGCAATCCAAAGAGACTTAGCGAACCCTTCCTATCTGTCCTCTAGTATATGAACTCGTTTCGTTGACCGCGCAAGCCATTTGGTAACTACACGAACCCAACGTACATGTAGCTGTCTCCCATCATAACAGCATGTTTAACGCGTAACATTGTTAACAACAGCAATTTTACAACATCCTCCCGTGCATGTACGGACATCGTTAAAGGCACCCTACGTATGCACTATAGTGCCGAGCGATAAGAAAATGGACCGGGAATCGGCTATGGGACAGCCGGTCCGCTCAACACCAACCCTTGACGATGTCCCCTATCTATTTCCTGAATCGCAGAAGGCCATTTCTATTTTGGAATCGCTAACATAATTATGGCCGGAACACTGATAGGCCCAATGTAACGCATTCGAAGCATCATGAATGAAAGAATAATTAAAAAAAAACTTCATTATTCGCACAAGAATCTTATATTTTTCAGCACGATTGCACAAATGTTGGAGAACGGGGAAAAATGTATGGTCCAAACTTTGCGATATTATCAAATTAACGCAAAGAGACTGCTCAATTTATTTCGCTTGCTGGATGGACTCTTATTGGACAAATGAATGACTGCAAACCAACAAGTTCTCGTCGTAGCTCATCGCTAAACTAGAAGGCGTCTGAGCATGTAGTGATTGCTATTGTAAAGGGGCAGCTGATACATTGATGCCAATGGCTGATGGTAAATGATTAAACGATGGTGGTGTATACAATAAACGCAGACAGATGTATAATTAATTGAGAAAAACGACAGAGGACCCTCTGTACCTAACGGATTAAAAGTGTCTTACTATCGGACATTAAATCACTGACTTTATTTACGTTTAATCAGTTTTTCTCAATTGATGGTAAATGGCTGCAAATCGGCAATCCGTTGTCAAATAAATTGAATAGCACATTATCAGTAATGACTATTTTAAAATATACGAGAGCGGTCGGGAAAATAGGGATTATTATCGAACGCAAAAATATATGTTGCTAGTAATTCGCTTTTAAAGCCAGCAGTGCGCCTTCAAATCATCTGTGCGATTTTCGCAGCGATAGAAAAATGAAACTGTGAATCGAAAATCGCCATCATTCTGAGAATGCTGGAAGCTGGGCACATCGACCTATTTTTTGTGCGCATTAGCGCCGCGGAAAAAGTGACAAATGTTCGTTTCTTTTGCGTGCAACCAAAACGATTTTTCTTCTATTGAATTAATTGTGACATATGGGGGAATAACTCCTCGGTGAATTGATTCAAAAATGACGCCAAGCGCGTCGGCAAGAGAAAAATATAACCCAGATAGTTCTTCACAAGCTCTGAAAAGGGCAAACCATTACCGATAGTACATAATTTATTATTGAAATGCTTGCTTAGATCATGATATAAGATATCGGTTTATATCATAACTAAGAATATTTATTACAACAAAAATTGGTCGCGATTCAAAAATAACATTTGACACAAGATACAAGCGATGAATTAAAAAAAAATGCATAGACAAATACTATCAGATAATAAGAAATAATAATAATTATAATAATAAACTTTATTATTAATTTAAATATTAACATTAACTTAAAAATTAACATTAATTTTATATAGCTTGATATTTGAAGTTCTTCAAGCTTTGTAGCGTTCTGTTTTCTGGTTCACTCGCTAAACTCTCCGGGTTCAAATTGCTGAACTGAAGAACGTTGACATATAGCCGGAAGTTCTTCGGCTTTTCCAATAAATAAGAGACATATGCGAACAGACACGTGTTCGCGCACGCAATATAGCGGATGCGAAATTAGCCCCAGCGATCGACTCCTCCGCTCTCACGTCTATGCAGTTGGTTGGCGCAGTCGTTCTTTTACCACCCAAATTTTAGATAACGACATCTTCCTGGCTGCTCGCTAAGCCGTGTAAAGAATTCGGCGTCGTTGGTCTTACAAATATCCTCGTGAGACTCGAGACATGTCCTTTCGTGTGGCGCTCTCATATATCTTTGAATTGAGTCTGTTTAGGGATTCTGTTGGTGGAAGAGACGGGATGTTGACAATGTTATCATTTGGCAAAATGGCGGCTTGGCTCTGTAACCAGACTCACGCCACCTGGTGGCGAATGTCCATGAAGGTGACCAATGGAATAAGAGAAGTCTACTTTAGGCAGATTATTATAGACTTATGCATACAAGCCTTGTCATTTGTATTTTTTTATTAGCTTTAAATGACAATTAAAATTAAATATTTTATAAATATTAAATCAAATAAATAATTCGAATTCATAACAAATAAATCAAATAAACAATGACTCGAGAATTATATTATGAAATACATGTTCAAATAAATGTTTTTATTTGGGAATAAATGTATGATATCTGTGTTCCGAAATAAATGGCGCATTAAGTAGGGGTCGCTCTTGCGTGATTTGTACTTCGGCCTCTGGTCTTCGGAGGCACCACATCTTTTCGGAGAGGCGTTTTCTTATGGAGCGCTCGTTCCCTCTTAAGCCACGACCGCCTCGCGCCTTCAAGATGCGGGGAGAAGATTATTTTTTAATTACGCGAGTAATCATTCTGTCCCCGCTAATTAATTAACGTAATAAATCAATTAGGTTTTTGTATTCTATTTAACATCCTCTTCGCGCATGCAACTCGTACGAGTGCACTAGCTCCAACACCACCACGTCAGATCTGTTTTGGAGTGTAGGAGTCTACCGATGTTATTTGCCTTTGGTAGAGAGAGTGCTTGCGCCGGGGATTAATCTCGGTAAATGCCTTACGGCGTCATTTGCAAGTAAAATTCCGCGCACTCTAGCACTACTAACATAATAGAAAAATATATGCGATGTAGAAAAAAAAATGGTAGTGTCATAAACATATCGAACAATCACGGCAGATATCCGTTGAAAAATATAATGAAATGAAGCCATTAACATGCAGTAAATGCATAAACATTTTCAACGTATTTTTATGAACAATTTGCACCCGTCTAGACAGCGAGTTTTAATTAATTTTCATTTAGGATGTTTATTAGTTAACAAGCAAGATAGTCATGTTACCGTTAATTATGCTTATAAATGGCTAATTAAATTTATAAATAACATTTATAAACCGTTTTCAAGCATTTGCGTTATCTGCTGAAGTATACAATTTCACGATATTCCGTATGAATTACAATTTACAAATGCATCAAAAAATGAATAAAAACATTCGCAAGCCAATAAACGCAAACCCCATTTATATTTACTGTAGATATTCGATAATAATTGCTTTGGTTTAAATTTGCTCACAAAAGAGAAAAGGCCCTATTAATTGAACCGATATAGTCCCTATTGTTTCAATTGCGGTTGCTTGAATCGGTCGCTAGATGGCGCGTACCTATTTTGAACCGACACGTTATCACGTCTGACCGAAAATCCGATTTCGTCGTTTATTACATTTGGTATTTGGCGCAGCAGTCAAACTAAAATTAGCATAAAACAGCATCAAGCGCGCCTGAGTCCCCGCATAACAGCGTGTCACTCTTGCTATGACTGTTGGGCAAAAGAATGCCAACACGCCTGAGAACGTTTCCAAACGCTCGCGAGAGAACCCCGGGTTTTCTCTCGAGCAGCAGCGCAACCAACCACATATAATATTATTCGAATTTTAATTTATCGCCGTCCACATAACTCGTGTTAGGTCTTGTGCGCTCTCTGAAATAGCCGTGTAGTCGTAGCATATCACCATGAAACAATCGGTGCCACAGCTGACGCTATTTTAATTCGTCTCCATTCATCATTCTGGCATTATTAGTTCCAAGCAAAACTGTTTAAGTCACCAGTGTCAAAAATTCGCGAGCGCGCCGCGCGACCAGGAATGTATAAAAAATTGCAGAAAACCGGCCTATGCGCGAGATACATAAGAAATGTACTGTTAGAGCACGGAATGAGCATCGCTATGCTCTCAGAAATCTCTTTGGTGTAACGGCCCAATACAACAAAGTTCAAATACGATAAGTTGTACCGTACACCAGTAAAACTAACTGTGTTGGACTATTGTTAAATTAGACCGAATGTGATATCTTTTGAGTGTCCGCGAAAAATCTATTTCTGATGCCACCATCTTGGTTGTCCGAAAAAATAAAAATGACGAAGGCGTTTGGCTTCTACTATAATATTTCTTGCCAACGCATTATACCCAGTGAGAAGTCGTTCCGAGGAGGGGCTGCGGAAAAAGTGTCCCAACTCGTCTATTTATATACGAGAAGCGTGTAAATTTCCACTTTTATGGCTCAAAATATTTCTATTGTCACGGTAAAAATGACAGTTAACATGGCGACGCGGCGATATACACACGCCTTGGCATCCATTCCAGAAGCCCAGTCGACTATAGTGGTGTCGGGTAGACGGTCCATAAATCTCCCTTTATCCCCATAGGCCAGCGTAAATGTCCCTATACGTAATGCTATCGCGTTCCTTAACAGGTTGTTTCAGGCCGCGCGGCGACATCAGATTTATTATTTCGAATGCGCGAGTGTGGATATTGCGTTATATATGTTTAGAATATGCTAAAAGTCAACGCTGCTCGAACACTACACGGGGAAAGAAAAAGTTTTAATAGTCGGAGAAGACCCATGAAACTACCGTATATTTTCGGTTATAAGGACAATAAAGGCGCGCAGTGGTGTACGTTAAACCACTAATACTGCTTATCTCCGTGATAGGTATAATTTTACTATCATCAGAAATATGCCACTGGGGTATTTCAGATGTTTAAAATCAAGGGCAATTTTTTTAGTAGGGCTCAATTTTTAGCGTTCAATTTCGCGACAAAACGCCTTTAATTTAAATATTATATTTTTTACCCTTAATAAATTAAAATTTTGTTTACACCTTGAGTAAACAAAAAAATAAAAATGAATACAACCAGTTTGATCACGGAGTTAAATAATGCCATGGAACTGTAAAAAAAGTATTTAAAAAGATAATTTCAAATTTATGGAATCTAGTGGCCAACTCGGGGGAAACTATTGATGGTTGAAAATGTTGGTGGACTCGTAGGAGGCCTTACGATTTGTCGTGGAGAGATTATTTGTACTCGAAATCTTCTGATATTACGACCAAAAAATATTTTAAACTGAAGACAATTTTCAGTTTAGAAAAAGTGAATCTCACATTAGAAATCATGTTCCCAGTTCATATTGGACTACACTCTGGTCATACGCAGCATACGCCTAAATACCAGGCACGCGATATACACGTGCATAGCAAAAGGTAAACATCAATACATGCGATGCACACGCACACTGTAGGCTTAGCGCTGCTGCGCCTAGCAAGGGGCTATAAATATATACACGCATTTTTACATGCTGAGACGGTGGTAGATAAAAAGTTGTTTTTTTTTCGTCCGCGAATGAAAATATGAATATAGCGAGAGAGACATACACGAGAGATATGGAGTGAGCTGGCCTGCCTGGATATTTACTGGATATATCTAGATGGAGCGGCAGAAAGAGATGGAGCCGGCTGGATCCATGTTGTGTACAGGGGTGTGTGGAGGAGGGGGGGGAGAAAAATATGAAGAGGAGAGGGACTTATTATATGGGACTCCTGTGTATTTTGCACGCTATACAGTGCCTTACACCTAGTCCCAGCTAGGCAGTTGCCCGCACGTTATGAAATTCTAATATGGCCACAAAGGAGTATGTTCATGTATATATTCAGTGTTCATGTATGTATACTCTGTATGTTGTGTACGTGGTTAAAATTTATGTGGATTTTGGGATAGGGGAAAGGAGGGCACGGTAAAATGCAGTTTACTGGTTCTCAATATGGCCGCATTTCGCCAATAAAAATTCGCGTGTAATAATAATATACTGACGTAATGTCCAGGACGTTGTATTGAAACCAAAGTATGCCCATCATGCATTATTTCTATAAAACGGTTTATGAAAGATGTAAGTAATACGAATATGCATTTAATTTTAAAAAATGCTTTACAAATTGACGTTTGAGCTACAATTTGTTTTTAAAACGCTATTTTAATATTGACTAAACTGGCACTTAAGCCTGTAAGAGGACAGGCAGCCCTTTCGCAGGCTTCACTGCGTGGCCTTTGACGTCACTGCGTGACCTTTGCGTCACAGAGTCGTTGTAGTTTATTAGTGCACAAGAAATGGCGGAAACTGTTTCATTATATAGCATATTTAATTTTATTTAATTATGTGCTCAACTGTTTTGTTCGAACGCCTTCTTACGATCCCTGTAACTACTTCTTATTCAATAACTATATTAGCCAACGGTGTAAAAAGATAACAATCTTTAACGACTGTTTTCATGGCCCATCCCAGTATCTGTATATCACTTGACTCACGAGACATTGCCATTTGTGTCTCTTTCCACCTGACCTGCGCATCAGTCGACCACGGACGAAAAGGTTTATTGCACCTTAAAGGTGAACCGGCGAAGAGCGTCTTCCTTCGCCAAAAACTAGCTAAATATCACTTAATTGGCCGCTGCCAATTTCCGGGTCCAATTAATTGTCCTCCTTCGTCCAAAAATACAGCTAAATTGGCAAACGTTTAGAGACACACAAAAGCTAATCGACGTAAGCGATATTTTCCGTGCTATCGAATCGATCTGTTAGGTGTAGTAACGAGATCCAAATAAGAGTTGAAGAACAACCCAATGAAAAATCGCTATAAACAAGGCCACCAGCTCGATCGACAAACAATTTATGCAGTCTCATCGTTTTCAATTTTGACGTGTAAGTCTCATCGTTTTCAATTTTGACGTGTAACAACGGTTACACGGAAACGGGTAGCTCATACGGGTTTCGAAAATTGCGGTTCTAATTAGTTATTAGCATTTCTTTAAACAAAAATTTTCAGTTTTATTTAGCGCCGACGCATGTACAAACGCACATCTTGGATCGTCGAGTTCCTATGAACTTGCTAAGCTTAAATCGTTACTCTTCAAAAGAAAACCGTCTCATGGTCTTTAAATTTCGAATATTTCTAAGTTTTAAAAATAAGGTGTCTAATTTGTAGTTAATTGTAAGAGATTTCCGATTCGAGGGTTGTGTGAGTGACCCTGGAAAATTATTTCTCTTAAAATAATACATTTGACCCTGCTACCCGTTTCTCTATCATTGAAAACAGCCATCCATTGCCATCCATTTCTCGATTCTCGTCATCTTCCATAAATGTACATTCTCCCTCAACCATCCCCAATCTCTCGGAACACTTTCACCTCATATCCCTCCCTTCGAATCTAGATCTCCACCACCGCTACCACCACCACCCTCTCCATTTTCTTTACGAGGAGGTATTTTTACTGATAAGACGAGGTTCGTAAGAACCCCCTTTCCCTCCGTCGACATGAAAATCTCTCGCTAGTACCAACAGCGGATTCACAAAACGATGGGATGTGTGAACGCGTGCGAGCAAGGGGAGGTTATGGGTGGGTGGAGGGTAGGGAGAGGGTTATTATGCCATTCCCCCTCCTCCTCATAACACGGGTGGATCTGTTCAGCTTCTTAACGCCCAAACGTGAGACGACTGGAGAAAATAAAATGGCCGACTTCCGGCGCACGCTTCTTCTGCTAGACTGGAGCGCCATCTAGCAAGCGTTGCTAGTAATTGCTACTAACCGTTAGACCAAAATATCTTGCTTCTGTCATTCTGTGATAGCGTTTTCATACTGTACCGAAAATGGCAGCTCGAATTCGTTGTTGAAACTCTGTATTCACAAGCATAATTTTTTCAACGGTCAATAGGCCAACAGTCATAGGGGGCAGACTAAACACGACCGAAACGTCATCTGATGGAAATTTCGTGAAGCAATGATCAGTGCTGTCGGGCATGATAAAAAAGAAAATATCGTTTTAGGTTTGAAAAAAGAAAGATTAAAACTATCTGTGTGTCTTTGAATGATATGATACAAATGTTCATTGAATCATTGATTCTGATTTAACAGACGAATCAGGGAGGTCAGCCATTTCTTTTACGTGTTGGCCACACGTAGACGTCTGATTTCGCATTCGCAAACTGTGCGTCGGGGCCAGAGGGGAAGTGTCCTCCCAACTTCGGCAATGAAAAGACGGAGAAGTGTGGTGGAGGGGGGAAAGACACGTAAAGTAAGAGCTAAACGTGGGGTACAATCAACAAATGCGAGAGGTGAGCGTGGGGGAGGACCGCTAAGGGGGGATGGGGGATGTGCGGGAGTGCCAAGACGTGTGGGTAGCAGCCTACTTTGGTGTGAAAGTACGAGGGTGAGCCAGAAAGATGCTAGTGGAAATAGAAGGGACGGACCGAAGAAGTGTGAGACGTCGGGGTAGAGGGCAAAGAAATCGAAGGCTAGAATCGATAAAACATGTTTTTTGTTTCTGTTCGCGCCAAACAGTTTCTTACCATGTTTCCGCCTTCAATTTACTGAAATTGAAATTTTTTATTTTGATGACGATGATGTTAAAATGGCGATTAAATATTGACTAATTCAAACTACATCTTCAGCTACGAGGCAAGAGCTTTAACGCCTAGATGTACGTACACTTTCATTCGAAATGGAACAAATTCTTTGTGGGGAAGATGGCGAAGGGATGGTGAGGATTGCGCGAGGACGAGGAAGGGGGGAGAGAGGCGATTTGCAGTTCATTCTTCTACAGCTATCCTACAAGACAATAACCCGAGATAAGAAAATGCACGTCGTTTAAATTTGCACGCTGCATGAACTTCGACGTCGCCAATTTTTTTCTTCTTTTTCCGTTATCGTGATGGCGCGAACGAAGGCTGCGCGGGAGACACGCGAGAGAGAAAATGGTGCCCCCCCCACAAAAACAACACGACTGCGAATTTTTTTCGATTGCGATCTCGGGCCTGTTTCGCCGAGATAGGCGATGTTCTAGGAAATAAAAATAACAATGGGGTCGACTTAGAGCGAGCCTAGTGGCGAATGTCGACAGTTGCCAGCTGTTTAGGTTTTAGAAAACCTTAAACAAAATATCACTAATCTTCATGTTTAATGCTTTAATTCAGAGTGACCAGTGAAAATAAAATTAATTTAAAGGAAGAGTGCAGAAAAATACAATTTCCAGCTTACGCACGTAGTTAATCTGATGTTATATTAAAAAATATATAATTGTTTTTTTATTAATTTTTTTTCAAATAATTTCGAGTAAATTATAAACCCTTCGAAATAAGGGTTCCAAAGAAGCTTTTTAAAATTATGCAACATTTATATAAAAGGAAGTTCTGCTAGTGTTTTTTCCTGTGAACGTTGGAGCCTTTATTGGAATTCCCTAGAACGATAGGGAAAAAATACCAAGCGCGAGTTTATTATTAAATTATAAAAAATAAGTGTCTGACTGCTTCGGCATTTGCAGCCCAATTGTGCCCAATTTACCTGTGCGCCCGTGAAATTTGGCAGCCAATATTACTTTTTTGGTACGCTAGATACTGTGGGGACGTGGATGTATATTGGGGATGAGGAGATTCGCGCGTCGCAATATACTCTCGATTTAATGGCTGGGTTCGTTTTCTTCGCATGGGGTGGAGGTGGTGGTGGGGAGGGAAACGAGAATAAACAAACGTAGCCGCCGATCGATAAGTTAAGTGTAGTGTTGTGAGAGATAAAAAAAATGGATGTCGCTGCAAAAACCGCTAACGTCGCTATAAACAATTTGATTGAATTAGATGAAAGAAAACACTACAGGCTTTAACGCTTCCGGTTGCCTATGAGGACGCTGAAATTGAACATGGCGAGAATAGAGGGTGCGTTGCTTTTGTGCCTTTCCCTAGAACTTGCGAGGTAGCGAACCGCCAATAGGTGGCAGCACCGGTTTTGAATACGAAACGAATCGTGAGTCTAGAAATCAATTATCCTTTGGTTAGGAGCAACTCATAGCTGATTCGCACCATTCTAAGTAACATTGCATGCAATACATGCCTATTATTAGCTCTCAAGAAATAAAACTAAAAATTATGACAAATATTTTAGTTTATACTCTAGACCTGGGAACTTCGTACGATTGAATTTAAATTTCAGTTGGCATTTCCGATTTTATTTTTGCAAAATTATCTGGTGTTAATTTCGAAATACAAAAATACCTCACGCGCTTCGCTTCGACATGCATCTTGATCATATTTCATGTTGTTTACCAATGTTTAAGTAAACTGTTTTGGTTTGCGGAAACATAACACGCCATAGTTGGCGCCTCAATGTGACTGCCTCAAGTGGACGATTATATACGGGGCTAAGATTGATTGATCGAATCATCCATTGCATTCAACGGATAAGCTATCCGCGGTAACGTTGGGCTAAGCGGCTAAATGTCCAAGAAATACAAGAAAGAAGACTGCGATTTGTTTTCTTTTCGCGTCGGACTTTTGTACCGCAATTCAAATGAAAATACTCATTAGAGGAGAAACGGAGAAATATTTTCCCCTCACAAAAAATCTACTTAAACCGATTTTGTCTCAAACGCAAACATTGTTTGAGACTAAAATAAAATTGGTGTTGCGGACTGAGCCAACAGGGTTCCCCTCTGGATTCCATATACTTCCATCCCCTAATTAAATTTACCACTTTGCTGGTGTATCATCGCATTAAGGCGGGCTTTTAATTTTTCACCCATTTGTTTATCCCCCAACATAAATTTACGCTAATCCAATTTCTCTCCATATGATCTAACGTTTTTATTATTCGCCCTCAATTATAATGGTGCTTTCGCTTTTACAGTAATGGCTGCTTCGTGGGGATAATTGGTCTATCAGTTTACATTGGTGGTGTCATATTGTCTGAAACCTCTTCTAAAATCCAGTGACGAATGATGAAAGTGTAACTGGTTAAGAATTTGTCAGTTTATCGAGAGTGATAACGAGAGTGTACTTATTTATTACCAGATTTATATTAACCATTTCTGGTTGGTTTCCAATAAATTAACCTGAATTCACTTTTAAAAGTATAAAAAGAACAGATATACTCGTATAACATCTTCATTTTGTTTTTGTGCAAATTATGAACTTTGATAGTTACTTTTATTTTGAGGTTACTGTGTATACTTTTATTCCGGTGAATCAATAATCGATGATAACAATCGAGTATTTCATGACAACCTTTGGCAAAAAAAAAAAAAACCTGCGCTGAAATGAACTGAAAAGGTGTCGCCGCATAGATTTTCTGTATATATATTCTAAAGAAATCTGCGGCCTAACTCGAAAATAAAAGCGGCCACCAGATTATATGAGCACGGGGAAAATTCGCGAGCCCTAAAGCTCGAGTCGCACCTGCGTTCCCCCTCCCCATCTTTTTCTTTGCAGCATCAGCGACTAGAAACGCTTTTATTCTATTAATGTCTGGTTGGTGCCTTCTTAAAGTCGTTACGTATATAACGTCTTCTGTGCCGCACACGCCCCCTTTATCAGATTGCACCTACGTTGGGTTAAGTCAACTTGTCCCCAACCTATCTTGCTCATTTCCTTTTTCTTATTTGGAACTGTTAGTCGGTTTGCATTAAGCAATGTTCGTTGATATGCAAAAAAAATCAAATATTTATGTATTGATGTAGAAAACCAAGCTATAACTGAATCCACTTTTGCAGTGTCAAACTGGAGAACAAAATACAGCCCATCTATGCAAATTCCTCTCATTCGGCGGCCATTTTGTGACACAATCTATTTCATGAACTTTGCACATGTTTCTGCTAAAGTAACCATGTGGTGGTGCTTCTAAATAGTTAAAATCGATTCTGTTTAAATTGTTAGTGGTAGGGGGCTGAATCCTCAACTCACCTGCCCTGTCTACACCCTTACCACACCCATCCCTTCCTACACCATTTTCATCTAGACCTTCCACTTCCCCCTCCATCCACACTATTTCACCTTGTACCCACAACCGTTAATATTCTAATAACCTAGATAGTCAGAAAAATGCCACCTGAGACCCAAACCTGAAAACAAAAATCTTTTAACACTTTATATAGTTCTCGCGAACTGACAGTGGGATTTTGATGAAATTTTCCAAACTAAATTTTTCCAAACTACATTTGAGTTGTACAAAGTTTTTGCAAATTTTCACTAAAAAGTAAAAAAAAAATTGCAAATACTAAAGTTTGTAAACTAAAATATTGTGAAAACAAGTTGCTAAGAGAAGTTTACAACTCATTTAAAAAAAAAACTTAGTGATTTGAAAGGAGAAAAAAAATTTCAAAGACTTTTTTTGTCGTCAGAGCCACAAATCACAAATTTTATAAAAATATTTATTCTATTTATATCAAGATATTTATGGGTTTTCTTTGTGAATCTCATTCGACCATCGCAGATGGCACATTCGGCCATCGAGATGCAGAAGCTGACATGAAACGCAGATTTGAAAATTCTTGAGCACATTTGAGACGGGCGTGTACCATTCCGGAATGCAGGTATGGGGAAAGTATTGGACTATCGTATAGGGAAAAATCAATGTCTGAACGCACCCTACTTAAGTACGCTCGAGAAAAGTATGATTGGCCATTTGGGACACGTGATCCGAGGAGGATTTAGCGACACGCGAACCGGGCGCGTTTCGCCTATCACCCAGGCGGCGTCAGTGGTACGATCCAAGATGGCCGCCGCCGCCGCCGTCGCTAATAGTTTTCCGATGGTGGTCACATGTGTCGAGAGGCGAGATCAAGAGACTGGTGCACAGAATAAGTGAGATGGAGAGCGGCCGGGCTCTCCAGAACCGCTCTCGGCGAGCGAAAAATAGCGTAGGAGGGCGTATGCCAAAAACGGGTGGAGGAGGGAGAATGAACGAGCGTCGGTGTCCCCGCCCACCAATTGGCACCGGGATTAATAAAAGTCGACTATAGATTAGGTGCAAAATCAATAACAAAATAGTTG